>JAODAL010079707.1:0-12485 GCA_025379985.1 Phyllomedusa bahiana | reverse complement strand
TGTCAGTATCCACTTCTTTTAGGCCACGGTTTTTTTATTTTTTTTTTTTCCCTTTCCCTCTGGCCTATCCAGCAATCGTGGCTTTAGTTTCTGTACTCTGCATGCCAGTCAGGGCATAGACTATCAGCTGGGCATTCTCCAACAATGGTGAGAGTACTTAGATTTATGTACCATTGAGAAAAAAAACAGTAGGGCCATCTTTTTGTCCATGGGGACTGAAACCCATGTGGAGGAAGTCGTTTTGGGAATTTTTTGAAGGTTTTGCAACAATTTCTTTTTGGGGGTTTGGTTGACGGGGCCGTTAAAAGGGGATGTTTTTTGTTTTTGGAAAAAGTTTTTCCCGAAACAGCATTAAAAATCGGGAGGGAATCCAAATTCACGTTTATTTTCAACAGCGTCTTGGGCAGGGTGGATTTGATTTAAATCTAGTGTTTAAAAAATTTCACGTTTTAAAATTTAAAAATAGTAAAAGAAAAGGTTTGATTTTAAAATCGTGTTTTAAAAAATCTAAGTTTCAAACCTAAACCGTTCTTGCTTTTTAACTTTTGCAAAGTAGATAAAATTTTTTTAAAAATAAATTTTTATTTTTATTTTTTCTCCCCAGTTTAAGGGGTTTTTAATCTTTAAATATTTGGCACCACTGTTCTGTTGTTTTTTGGGAAGGAAAAAAATTTAAATCCTGCCCTTTAATAATTTTTTAAAATTAGATTTATTAAACTGAAAAAATTAAAAAACATTACAGCATAAGTTTTTTGTTTAAAAACAACTTTCCCCATGTTTGTTAAAAATAATTTGGCAAAACAAAATTTTTATTTTTTATTTTAAGAAATTAGACTTTTAACCCAGGGGAACATAAAAAACTTAAAATATACTGTCCCGGGTTTGTCCTCTGTTGCCTAAAACTTGTCGTATTTCATCATCATTTTCTATTCAAAATTTTGGGGAAAAGAAAAACAATTTTCCTGCTTTTTTGGGGCCCAAAACCGATTTCTTTTTTAAAATGAATGAGTCCAAAGGAAGAAAAATTTTTTTTTAAACGCCTGCAAAAGAAGCCTTCTGCCCTTTTTAAAAGGGGAAATAAATTACTTGGAAAGTTCTAAATAAAAGCGTTAAAGTGACTTCCACCATTTTCTGGTGTGCCCTTTCCCTTAAAAAAAATATCTTCGAAAAATTTATTTTTCTTGAAGGGTTTCCCCCCTTAGCTCTGAAGTTTTTATATTTGGCTTTTAAAGATGGATGTTGGGGGTTTCCCCATGTATAGCTAACTCCTCTTCCTAAGCACTTAGGTTTTAAACCCTGAAATTTGGGATATTGACTTAATTTTTCCCAAAAAAATGGCTGGGGGCATTTGCTTGTTCCCATTGTTTGTTTACTGTTTGGGAAATTTAATTCTGCCCAATGTGTAGTTCTGTTTTTAATGTTACTCATTTCCCTTCCCAAAATTTTCAACAGCACCCGCAAAAAAAACAGCTATTTTTCTGTAGTTTTTTTTAAAGTTTGAGAGAGGGGTTTTTCGGAAAGCCCCAGCATATGTTCAACATTTCTCTTAAGCCCAATTTTGAGGATTTTTGGCAAGTGACGTCCCATTTATTTTATCTCGATTTTTTTTCAAAGGTCATCAAAAATTGGCCAGTGTTTGTTTTTACTGTCAAAACGCCCCAAAAACAGGGTTTTCTATCTAATATTTTGTGGGGGGGGTTGGGTTGGGTTCCCCCCCATCCTTTTCAAGTCCCGCCAGCAAATGTTTTTTTTTGGAAAGGGTATTTCCCAATTTCAAACAACTTTTCCCTTTTTTTCTGGAAATTTTAAAGTCTTTGGCTAAGGGGTTTTGCGCAAAATGAGCACTGCACCATATTTTTAATTAGCAGTTTGTATTCCCCTGCTTTCTAAATTTCTTCATTTTGGATACGTTGTAGCTTTGCCCAGTGGCAAACTGGTACTGGGACTTTTAAAATTCTTGTTCACATTTTCGTTTTTTTTTTTCTGCCCTTCTTGAAAGTTTTCTGTTTTTTGTTTTTTTTTCCTGTTTATCAGTTGTTTGTGAAAGGGAAAAGTCTTTACCTTCTTCTGTTTTACAAGCACATACAAATAGGATAATTTTTGGGAAATTTTACCCCAACCCATCATTTTAAAAAGGTTAAAAATTTTTTACCCCCCAAGAGCTTTTTGCCCATTGCCCAAATTTCCCCTTGTTTTTCCCCACTTGTTTCCAAAGGCATTTTTCCCTGCAACATCGCTTGTGGGGTGGACTGTTTCCGGGTCCATTTTGCAAAAACCATTTTTAATAAAAAATGTGAGTTCTCAGTCGGGGGGAAAAGAAAAATTTCGTTTGCAAAAATTTAAAAATTTTGGGCTTTTTTTTCATCACTCAACTCTTTTTCTAACCCGGGCCTTGTTTTTACCCCAACCTATCTATGGTGGTTCCAGGGGGAAAAAGGGTTTTTTTCTTCCTTTTGGGTGATGGTGAATGTGGCGGGGGGTGTCTGATGATGTTGCTGTGTTAAATAAAAGAAACTACCCGGGATGGTTTTAACCGGGAATACGGGGTTAAAACAGGAGGGGATTGGGTGATTTTTGGAAAGGTGGATAGTTTCCGGGAATTCCCATGAATTCCCCTAAAAAAAAAAAAGTCAATGCTTTTAAATTTTTTTGTTTTTAAACCCCAATTTTGCTTATTGTACACACACATTTCCTCCCCCCAAAAAGGAATATTTGTTTTTTTTTCATCAAAAATGTACCAAATGACAAGTAAAACATGCAGTAAATTATAAAAAATTAAAATTTTTTCTAAAACAGGGAACAGTTCGTTTTTTAAATTTAAGAAATAGGTTTCTTTAAAATTTTTTTATTTAAACCCTGAAGACCCTGCCTGTTCAAAAGTGTTTCTTTGGTCATCTTCATCTCCGAACTTTTTGATGTTGCCTCATTCGGCCCCCGGGCCCTTTTGCTTTCTCTTTTTTTGCATCGTTTGCTTTTTGAAAGTTTCCCTTTGCCTTAGCGAAAAAGGCGAAGGGTTCATTAAATTTTTCCCCAAAAACGGGGGTCTTTACGGCCTGCTGCCATTATAAGGAAAGTTTGAAAAAAAAACCCTTAGATCGTACAAACAAACAGTTTCCGGGTTTTGTCTGTTTTTTGGCTATGCTGCAGTTTTTGTGCTAAAATTTTATTTTCATTTTTTTGGGCTGTTTCCCCTTCCCCCTCCTCACACTTTTTTTCCCACATTTTTCTTGTGTTGTGAGATTATTCCACTCCAAAAAAATTAAGAAACTTATTGTCAAAACTTTTGGACTTGGCACTGAAGGGGTTGTTTTTGTTTTTCTTTGGTTTGTGAAAAAAATAGGTTTAAAGGTTTTTTTCTCAACTTTTTTCTTTTGTTGAAAAAATTTTTGCTTTTTGAAAAAGAGGGGGGGGCCCTCTGCGGATTTTAAATTCTTTTTTGGGGAACTGGAAAGAAAAAAAAAGCGTCTGGGGTTTTTTTATAGGAGGAAATGCCCACTAATTACAAAAACCTCTGGGGCTTGGCATTGTAAATGTTACACAAAATCGGGTTTTTATTCTACTGAGTTAAAAAATTTTCAGTTTTTATCTCATGAGGGGAAAAAACCTTTTTTGGGTTGGTAAAATTTTTTTCCTCAAAAGGTTTTTTGGGAAAAAAATTGTTTTAAAATTCAAAAAAATTTTTTTTTTTGGGTTTTTTTTTTTTTTTAAAAAAAACATTTGATTTTTACCCCACCCTGTTTTGGGGGGACACACAACACTTTTTTATGGCCCTTTTTTTAAACTAAAAAAAAACAGCGTTAAAAAATTAACTTGTATGAGGCGCGGGGAAAGGGGACTAAAATTTCCCAGATGATAAAACCATGTAAACCCGCTTTTGGGGTTTGCTCACCAGCTGTTTCACGGGCCACGCCACTTGGGTCAACTTCTGGTCGGCTGGGGGTGGGTCTACAGATATTGCATATCACCCTTGTTGTTTAAAGGGCTATTTCACACGGTGAAATTGCGGAAGATTTCCCCTGAAAATTACCCGTGTGCTCGGTGTGGAGGGGGGAGCCGACAGCCCACCGGCCCCATGGGGAATACATTATTCTGGGCGCGTATCCCCGTGAATAACTGACATGTCCTTTTTCTCCCGCTCGGTGTTTTGTCTGAGCGGGGGGGAGATGTAACCATAGTTTTTTCTATGAGAATTATTTTTATTATTTTATTATTATTTATTTTTAAAGCGCCCCTTGATTCAGGGGCTGTCGTCGGGGGGTTTCATACATTACATAAGTCAAAAGGGGACAAAAATAATTAAAATGCAATTGGGAGAAGATGGAGAGAGGACCCTACCCCGAGGGCTTACAAATTTAAAGGGGGGGAAAGAGACAGGAGGTAGGGGCAAATTTTGTGGAGGAAGTAGGCAAGTTTAGTGAAATTATAGGCAAGCCTAAAGAAATGTGGTTTCCCTAATTATTGGAAGTATTTCACCCGTATTTAGCGCAGTTTCGGCGCGAATTACGGGGGAAATATGTCCCCAATAATTGCCGTTGCATAGCCTAACTTTCCCGTTAAAAGTGACAGATGCGGAGTTTTTTAAAATGTATGCAGAAAACCCACAGAGCTCTAAAGAGTAAAGATATTTACTTAAGTAAACAAATTCCGTTGATTACGATAAGACTGCAGGGAGTAACCCAACATGGTCAAACACATTCACATAAGCAACAAATGCAGCTTACCCCCTTACTAAATGTCCACCTTTATGGGGAAACGGTTTACCCTCTTTAACCCCTTAGTGTCTTGAGCCTTTTTTGATAAGGCCGTGTTCACAGGCTTATTCCCGGGATTTTTTGGGGCCCTTTGGCCCAAATCCGCCGTGAATACGGGGGGGGGGGCGGGGGCCGGAGCGCGGGGGGGCGCCCCCCCGGGCCCCCTAAAAATGCATTTTTACGGCGCGTCCCGCCGTAAAATAATGTGCATGTCACTTTCTCCCCGCGGCGGGTTTTTCCGAGTGGGAGGAGCGCGGAAACCACTGTTTCTATGAGAAGTGGATTACCGTAATGACGCCGACGGATTGGCGCGTATTTAACCCCAAATGGCGCGGGGAATTTCGCCAAACCGTCGGGAAAAAGCCCTTGGAACGGGGCCTAAGATGGTTTGTGAGATCCCCCACGGAAGGACGCAGTCAGGCTTTCCAAAAGAAAACAGAAACCATCAAATTACGGGACACCCAGGATTAGCTTTCACCACTTTATTGCATCTATTATGCCCCCGGAAAGTGAAACAGCACAACCCGACGCGTTTCGGACCCCCCCGGGTCTGAAAGCGTGGCGTTTTGCTGTGTTCCTGTCCGGGTGAAATCATATTTTGCAAAAAAAAGTGGTGAGAAGCTAAATCGGGGATGTCCCGTCATTTGGATGGATTTGTATTGCATGGTCAAAAAGTTTGTGAAGAAATCAGAAAAAAAAGAGTTGGGAGAGGTGGTCGGTAATCAAGAAACTTGTCAAATCTAAGAGGAGATAAAATCTATTTTTTCCCCTGACCAAACGAATTCAAAAAGTAATGTATTTGGTAGTGTCTTATTTACATTTCCTGCTTGCAAATGCAATCATTGTTTTTGAGAAAAACCCCTTTTGGGGTTCCCTATTCCAAAGCAGTGGCATTTGCAAGAAAAAAACATTCTTCTCCTGGTGGAGATCTGACTCTCTTGACTTGGTGGAGGTCCTTGCTCACCAAGTGATCAGGGGCACGTTTGAAAAATCGACAATGAAACTAAACATTTCGCTAAAAATAGATGACTTTTATCATGATTGTACTTCTTATTTAATATCAACATTCACACAACAATAGTGACACTACGGTTTAGTGAGCTTTTTAGGCTGTTGAAAGGTAAATTGTTGTGTAATGAGTGATGGTGGCAAAAAAAAAACTAAAACCCCAATTCCCCTTAACTGGATAGAATTTAAATTTTTTGAAATTATCTGAGTAAAAAATTTTGTTCAGCATTTTTCCCACTTTGGCAACGGAGATTTAGGGGCCTTAGTATGACCGTGGTTAGCAGAAGGGGGGTGTTTACAGCGGGGCAAATCGGTTGGGAAAAAACCCCACCCCGGGTTTTTTTTTTTTTAGGGGGTGTGTATACGGTAGCAAAGGGGGGGTTTTTTTCTCTGTGGTTTTCGGGGAATAAAACCACCCCCCCTTCGTATTACGGTTCTTTGACGAAATTGGGGAAAAAAATGAACTGTTTAATGTCTAAAAAACCCTCCGGGGGATAATCGGGTTTTCCATAAGGGGGCCATGATAAAGTTTGACAGCCGGTTACAGGCGGCTTTCAAAAAACCGAGAACCGGCTGAAAAAACCCCCTGTGGGGACCAAAACCTAGACGTCTTTGTTGCCCTACAATCAATCAGAGCTCAGATTTTTTTTTCCCCGAGCACTATATAAAATTTTAAAACTGAGCTCTTATTGGTTTATGGGGAACAAAGACAGTCTTGCTGCTAGGCACTTTCATACTTACGGCCGGGGTTTCCCCCGGCGTTTCGCTGTACAGCACCAATTTAAAAATTTTCACGTTCAATTACGCACTTTCTAGTGCGTAACCCCCAGTGACTACAAAACAATGGCCAGAGGCACATAGCGCCCCCTTATTACTACTTGTGTGGTATATGCTAAAAAGAATTCCATGACAATTCTTTTCAGTTATGAAAAAAAGCGGTTGTCTGATTGAGGGGCCGTATTTGACATTGTGCTCTATGAGAAGGGGAGGTGTACTTAGAAAAATCCCAAATGCTTCGGGGACTTTTTTGGAAGATTGTTTCAAAATGTGGAAAAATAAAATTTCTTTGAAATCACCAATTTTCTTGGGCAAATGCCCCTTTACAGTATGTCAGGTTCTTCTTTTCCAGGCAGCCCTCCTGGAACATAAACTAAAAGGGGTTTTCACACGGTGTAATTTCGGTGGCATTTTTGGGGAGTATTTGCGCTCTAATACGGGCGAGGCGCCGAAATGACGGTAACCCCATAGTTTCAATAGCGCCCGTATAATGTGTAAAGGGGGCCCCGGCGGGTCCCCGTCCCCCCCTTTCCAAGTCCCATGGGGTGGCGGTTTTTTAAGCTGTAGCGCGCGTAATCGGGGTGAACTACCTCTATTCAAGAGGCCCCAAAAATATTTTAATTTTTCGAAAAACATAAATTTGTGTAAAAGCCGAAAAATGTTTAAAATTTTTTTTGTTTTCACCTGAAAAAGGGGAAAGCGCTTTATTGTCCGCTTTGATTTGGGTTACCTTTTGTTCCCCCCAATGAAGACCATGATCATTTACTGTCGGAGCATTCAGGGCCTGGGTCGGGGTAAAAATAAAGCTACGTAGCGCTTTTTAACCTGTGGACACCGGGAGCCAAAACTGTCCAAAGGGGTGACTTCTGGCGGGCCCTCTAAAAAAAGGTTTAAAAGGGGTAGGGTATTTTACCTTTAAAGTAATGTAAGAATAATTAAATCCTATAAGCATTTTTGCCGATGTCAGAGTCGGATGAAAGTTTAGAAATACAAGCCATTTTGGTTTTTTTTTTAGGTCCGCCGGGGAAAACATATTGATGCAATTCCACACCAACTGCTCCGGAAATACATTGGTTATGCTCGGCAGTATGTGCGGCCAAAATTGTCCTTGGATGCAGCTCAGGTCCTTCAAATTCTCCCCTGGAACTGAAAAAACAAAACCCAGGGATGAGGGAACTCCATACCCCCCGGCGCTGGATTTCCCTAATACTTTTTAACGAGGTAAGAAACACAGTGCTAAATAAAAATTTTGACCCAACCAGCAAAATATAAAACTGCTTTAACCCCTTAACCCCCGGGCCGAAAAATAGTTAAAGGAGTTGTCTATTAAAAGTTTCACCCCTGTTGTGAAGGGAGTTTTTAATTGAGGGGCGTGCAGTTCCTTGCTCTTCCCCTCCCCTCCCCCTCTCCCCCCCCTCCCCCCACTGGAACTTTTTTATACAGCAGGGGGGGGCAGGGGGGTTGCTGCCAATTAACCGTTGTGCCTGCCCAGAGAGGTTATGATTTCTAAAAGAGAACAGAGGGGGGTGCAAAGTGTTCCCATAACCCCCTCTAGCTTTTCTTTTCTCCACATTCCCCAAAAACAAACAAACCTTCCAGAACAGAGGCAGGGGAAACTGCAAAAGGGTTACTCGGATGTTCCCTAGTCAGCAAGCAGAACTGTTAAATCTTAAGTATTTTTTGTTCAGCTCCCCAAAAACATGATTATGTAACACACAGGGTCACTGCTTCACATCTATTGATCAGTAATCTTGCTCAACTGTGAGAGAGAGGGGGAAAAAGGACAAAGGGTTTCCGGCGCATGGAAAAGAAGCCGAGTCCCCCCCCTCCCCTCCCCCATACAGAAGCATTTGTTTTGGGAGGGGGTTTGCTCGACCCGTCTTTTAAGGTGATGAGCATTCAGACCTGACACAGTGATAAGGTAAACAGGCCGGTTGCAAAAGGTTTTTGAGAAGCGATGCCCCTAAAACGGGGCTGCTAAAAATCAGTGGACATTTTTAATAACTATTTGGGGCAAAGCTGTTTTTTTTTAAAAGATTTTTTTAATTAAAACCCAATATTTAGCGAGACAACCCCTTAAGACCAGAACATTTTTTTTTTTAAATTTTTGCTCTCGGTTTCAACAGTTTAACTTTTTTATTTTTAAATAAAACCCAGTTGGGGGAAACCTGTCTTATTAAGCAATTGTATTTTAGGGGAAAATAGATAATTCCCTTATAAATTTGAAGAATTTTTTATTTTTTTTTTAAATTTTTTTTTTTGTTTTCTTACTTTTTTTTTTTACACCATTCATCTTTCCACTTTAATTTGTTAGATTAATTCACAGGTTAAAAGGTGTGTGGTCCCTAATAGGAATTTTTTTTTTTGTTTTGAAATAAAATGCAAATTTTTTTTTATTAAATATTTATTTTTTTTTTTTTTATTTTGTATTAAATTTTTTTACCCTTATGTTTTTTACTTTTTTTTTTTTTAAATCCCAGAAAGGGAGCACTGTTTTACTTTTTTTTTTTTTACATTGTAAGTATTAGCATATTCAATAGAAAATACATTAAATTGTGCATTGACAAAGGCAGGATAGGACAGTTCACTTTCTGCCCAGGTCCGGTTTTTTCACAGACATCGGGGGCCCACTTAGGTTCCAGGTGATGTGCAGCCATTCTCCGGGCTTGCAGGTCAGGGATGTTCCAATCACCTGTCAGGCGGGAACCCCTTTGATTGCGCTGGGTGAGACCGCTGTTTCAAAGGGTTAAAGCCCCGGGTTGCGGAGGTTCCCTGCCCCCCGGGCTCGCAGGAATGTCGGGGATCAGGGTGTGTAGTCGCCTGATCCCACGTGCTGCGGCGTCCAGGGCCGCAAGCCCCATGTCTGCAGCGACCCCAAAAAGACGCCCTGTAGACAAAGACCCCACCCCCGACGTCAAAATCGGTGGGGGGTGTTATGGGGTTAAGGTTGTTCACCGGCGTTTTGGGGTTGTTTTTCGGGCATAATTGCCTGCAAAATACCCTAAAGTCGGACCGAATACGGTTTTTCATAGCTTTTTGAGAGCATGATTCCCTCCCCTTTTTTCCCCAAAAGCTTGACATGCACTTCTTCTGCGCTTTGTGGGGGGGGAAAAATAAAAAGTCTCGAGAGGGGCAAAACTTTTTTTAGAAGTGCGTGCCACAAAAAACTGTGTGAATACCATAACAGTTTTTTTTTGGGGGGTATTTTTTGATTTTTGGCCTTTATTTTTTTTTTTTTTTTTTGGTAGTCCATTGTGAAAATTTTTTTTTTTTCTTAGCCCCGTTTGACTTGAGAAACATTATAAATAAAATGTAATACAAAGTAAGTAAAAGAAAAACACTTTAAAAAAAAAAAATCAAAGGAAAAATGCTTTAAATTGAAAAAAAAGAAAAACTAAGCGTTTGTAAGGGAGGCCTTTTATAAGAAGGGGCCCATTTTGAAAAATATCTGAGTCTAAGGGTATGACAAAGGCTTTTGGATACTTTGGGGACCTAAATTTCATCCCAAAACCTGCGTTTATGTGTTTAAACAGATTTAACACCAGCTGCGTGTTTTGGGTGAGAAGATCGCACTTTATATTTTAAATAGAGTCCTGCTTCTTTCGGACCAAAATGATATGTCAGTTCTTGGAAGGATCCGAAAGACACAATGAGACACGCATCGGCGATCATCGTTGCCCCAAGCGTGTTTTCAAAGAAAAAAGAAATGTAAATCCATTGCTTTTTATTAGTGTGTGTTTGGGTCCGTTTGGGGTCCAAAGTTGGATCCAAACACTCAGAAAAAGCTTTTGAAACATGGATAAACACGTATGTAAACATACAAAAGATTTGTTGCCCCATAGAAACCCAAATTCAGCACTCCTTTTCAATAGTGCTCTGAAAAAAATAAAAAGGGTCGCTCTGATTTTTTTTGTAGGGGCAACAAGAAAGTCTTGCCTGACATTATATAAGTGGCCCTTAGTTTTAAATATCTAGAAAAAGGTTAAAAAACACTGTAGCCAAATAATTGGGTTTTGATTTTTGCTTCATTAGATTTAGAAACATTTCATTCCTCCTTATTTCACAAGCTTCAATAGGTAATAGATACCTCGTCTGTTGATCTAGCAGCCCGGCTGAAATGGGGACGTCACTCCCCGCTGTGTTTATCAGCAGCAAGGAGCTTGTTTATCTTTTTTGTGACAAATTTTAAATCTTTAGAGCTCTTTAGCTTTGTGTCCTGTTTTAAAACCCTTTAACAAGCTATTAGGAAAAGCAGAGCTGAAATGTCGTCATGCTGTAGAATGGGTCACCACCTGAACAGGAAGGGGGGGCCTGAAACTGACTTGAAGCGCAGGCTCTGTGAAACATGGATGGAGAAAACCCCTTTTAAACATAAATGATATATTTTTTAAATTTTATGAGAGCGATTGTATCTCTATATGATAACAAAAAGACAGCAGGACTTCACTTTCTTTAAAAAATCAAACAGTATTATATAGTTTCATAAACGGGCGGGCCCCCAAAACTTTAAAAGCAAATAATTTCTTGTTTTTTTTTTACCGAGTGTTGGACAATCAGAACACGTTTTAGGGGTCTTTGATGTCTTTAAGGGGGTTTTTAAGCTGCTCTTCAGGTCCTGCTTCCCATGCAGGTGTGGGTGGGGCAAACAGCAATGGGTGACATTCAGCTCTGCCTAGTTTTAAATTTTAGCTATGCCCGTTTTTAAGGGCTTTTTTTTAGTGGGGTTGTGAAAAAAAAATTATGCTGTCTGTCAAGTAGGCGGCTTAAATGTGAGCTAGCAGAGTGTTTATGTTTAGGGAATCACTGGTAGGAAAAACCTTACATGTTGCCAGGACACACTGTTAGTGCTGAGTAACTTTATCTTTGATGTAAGGGGAAAAGAAAAGCCCCGAGACCTGACGGTTGGTGCAAGGCCCCTTTTCCCGGTCAGTTACTCTAAGGGTTAAAAAATTTTTCTCAGTAGAAACGCAAGATAAGGGGTGAGAGGCTCCCTTTTGCATAAGACACAGCAAGGTAAAGCACCCAACTGGGAACTGCTGAGCATAGAGAGGGAATCTGAGATGCCTATGTCTACGTCAGGAAAAAAGAATGCTTTAATTTAAAAAGAAAAAAAAATTGAAACAGCAATGTATTTGGGCATAATCTTTTTTACTTTTGACACATGTTTAAAATGAAAAATTGAATGAATACCCCATAAAATAAAAATTTTATGCCGGATTTTGGATCCCCCAGTCCCCGAAGTTTCCCAAAAATTTATCACATATTGAACCCCAAAACCCAAACACTGGACTCACCCCCACTGTGAAAATTCACTTTCAAAAACCCCGCTAAACACCATTCTTTAAAATGGTTCTTTTCTTGTTGTTTTGGGGTTGGTTTGGGGAAAGGGATTCAAAAGTAATTTTATGTTATGTTTTTTGGAATTAAAAAAAAAAGAAAGTAAGTTACAAACGTCAATTTTTTTTGCCAAGGCCCCCGGGAAGATTTGAAATGGGGAGGAGGTCTCAAGAGAAGTGTGAGGACTTGTTCAATAATGAAATACAGGTAATCCACTAAATCTCTGCTGCAAAGTCTACATTTTTGGTTAGACATTTTTATAGTTTAGTTAATGACAAGACCTATTTTTTTTAAAGATTTGAGCGGGGGTTATTTCCCGGAAATAATAAAAGTTGAACTTCATTTAATGCAAATCCTCCTTTTTTTTAATATTTTAAACAGTAAGATCTTAGGTAGTCCACGAAAAGGGGTCAGGTAGGACAAGAATGTGTTTTTGTTCCCAAAGGGGGTTTTAGAAGGACTTTTGGGAAAAAGACAATGTGCTGAAAGAACACCTGATTATGAAAGAAAAAAGGGGGTTTTCATGGGACATCCTTTTGAAAAGAAGTTAAACTCTTCGGGATATAAATTTTTGTGTGGGGGGTTTGAGTTTAGCAAGGGGGAGCGTCTTCA
>JAODAL010079706.1:0-12486 GCA_025379985.1 Phyllomedusa bahiana | reverse complement strand
ATTTTTTAAACTTTCAGGGGAAATTTAAAGGGTTTTTCTGCTGTTTTGGTCACTAAAAGAAACCTTCTTTTTCACCCAAAGAAGCAATTTTGCCTGTAGAAAATTCATATCCAAAGGTTAATTAACCCTGTTGTGCTTTTACATTCAGTAAAAAAACATTTTTTAAAAAGGACATACAAGTAAATTTTTCCTGGCCATTTGTGGAGCCCCAATTTATAAAAAAGGGTTACCCAAGCTTGTTATGGGTTCATTTGAGTCAAAAAACAGGTGTGTATTTTCATTTAAGATATCTTCATAAAAACGTGTCTGTACATTTTAGAACAAACAGTATTAGACAGAGAGGTGGAGGCTCTTCACCTGGGTGGAGTGGCCAAACATTCCTGGAGCAGGCCCAGGTCGCAGACGAAGAGGATGTCGCGCAGGGGTCATCGGTGAGGCCGAAACTGGGTGTATTAGGGCCGTGTGTTGTTCAGCAAACCAAAGGGTTCTTGATTGGGGTCTAGGTCATCCACTTCCTCCCAGATAAAATTGAAAACCCCCAGCAAGAGTCGGTGGGAACGTCGAAAACAACCCCTTGGTTGGCTCCCCCGGGGGGAGGGGGTCGGGGCCCCTACCTGTCCAACCCCCCTCTGCCCCATCCGGTTCCTCACCCAGAGATCTATTTGTGGTTGGGTCAGCGCCACTATATAGCGAGGAGAACAATTTTGGGGGGGGCAGTCAAAAATTTCTTGGGAGCGAAGAAATGGGGCCAATATCCCCGCTTTTGCAGTAGGCGGCAAGTATAGATGTGGAGAGGGCATGGGAGGTATGTTGTGGGGGTCAGCCCTTGCATACCAAGACGGTGATGAGGACGAGTGACGATGAAACACAAAAAAATGTTAGTGCCGACCCCCCTTGGGGGCCGGGTGAGGGAAGGGCTTCATATCGTCAGGAGAATGGGCGTCAGCTTGCGCGTAGGCAGGGGCCCGCCAGCAAATGGGTTTTTGGCCCTGAGTCCGCAGGTAGCGCAGTTTGAGGTCAGGAGCCAAACGGCCACGGGGTAAAAAACCCCCTTCGCAGGTCCCGAAAGTAGTGGCACAGAGGTCGCGAGGCAGCTGTGGTGTAGTACCAGTGCGGAGCGTTGGCGGTAAAATAGATCTTGGCGGATAGCGTCTTTGCAAAGACACGGGGAGCCGAATAGGGGTATTGAGAATCTGTAGGCAAAAAGTGAAGCGTGGCCGGGGAGCTAACGTTGGCACCACGGCCCTGCTCAACACATGCAGCGTCACCTCCGTGGCCTGGGAAAAACGTGGTTAGATTGGTGGCCCCATCCTCCCGCCCCGCACCCATCCCCAGTGGAATGCTGCCATTCAGCGTTAAGGTCCACCCCCTTGCAGAAGGGGCTTTTTTTTCTTTCCCTATCTCCCGGTCCAGTGCCCTGCCCCTCGAACTCTGTGCCAGCGTCGTTCAGGGGCAATTGAAAAAGAGAAAACAGTATGTGTCCACCATCAAAGGGTGCGAAGTGCCCGTGTCCGTCCCAGTTGTGGTACTGCAGTCCCCCCCTTTCCAAATGGTGGACTTGACCTTTTTCAGAAAAAATAATGGCTTGTCCCGAGCCGGATGGAGATTTCCAAGCCGTAATTTTTTTTCCCAAAAGGAAAATCCCAGCACTTCTAAATATTAAAAGAAGGGGGGCCGTCCTTGGCTTATGGGTTTGTTCCAAGGTCCGGCAGCGCGGAATTGGGCTTTAATAGGTCGGGCCCAGTACATGTCCTTTCGGCCCACTGGGTGATGTACTTTTGCCGGCACACCAACAACTTGGACAGGAGACCCCCCCTTTCTCCCCCGTTGTCAAACTGGGGTCCTGTGAAAATGCCCGCCTCCTCCTCTCCCCCACCCCATCATCTCAGCCTACACAAGAAATGCCCCTCTTTCCACTGTGTAGGGCACGCGGGGGTGTCACGCAGTTCTCACCTGGTTGCCTCGGCGAACGAATCACACGGGGGAGGAACTGCTCCGCGTCATGAGCAAGAAATCAATGTGTGGCTTTCTCCCCGCCAACTGCAAATCGAAAAAACCCTGGTGCAGGAAATGGGGTAACTGTGTCCCCGCTGCACCGGGAGGAATAGTCATGCGCCTGATGGCGCTGGTTAAAATTTGGTTGTGAAAAGGTTCCCGAAAATGTTCCCCGGTCTTTAGAAGATTCTGAAAAAAAACAAGAATTGTGCATGCACTTATCCTTCCCACAAAGCCAGGAACACCCTCCCCGAATTGCAGCGGCAGAACGGCCTCACCCAAACACACTTGATATGCGTGTTTCACCCTTGGAATTCCAGTCTGACATTTTGGACCGATGTATGAACAGAGAAAAGGCATTAATGATTTTTTTTATGATCCAGGCGGAAGGAGTACTCCCCCGTGGGAACTTTTAGTCAGCAGTGGCAGCTCATGCGTGACACTGCGTTTTTTGAGGCCCTTCGAGGAGGGGAGTTATATGTCAGTCGCCGGATAGGGATGAATAACGTCTTCCCCTGCTTCATGTCCTGGGGAAAAGATGCTGAAAAATCTGTCTGGGGAGGGGAAAGGAGACTGGCATCATCTCGCGGGGCCCCATGAGTCCGGGGGGGACGAAATGGAGGGGAGGAGGAGGAGGACATTGGAGCAGAAGCATTGTCTGGTGAAATGAGTGGATTTTTCCCCGGTGAAAAAGAGGAGGGCAGGAGCAAACTGGGGAGGTAGATGGAGTGAGGAAGGCGAGGCGATGACCCCCAAGCACCGTGGGGTAAATGGAGATGGAGCGGGAGCTCCTCGGAGTCATTGTGCAGTGGCCCCCAGCTGCTGTATGCCTGGTAGGCAGCGAATAGTCAGCATCCGGCAGGGGAGAAATTCTGGCTCTCCCCTATTTGGGGCCTTTTACGATCCAAAATGGGAGCCTTTTTCCAGCTGCTGAGAGGAGGACAAACCAAATTTATAGGAAATCCCCCTAGTCAGTTCGCCGCTGCCTATGTGCGGATTGTCCCCCCTTGAAAGGATGAGGGGGGTTCTTCAGCGCTCACGTACTACTGCCGCGGCTGCTGGGGGAAGGTGGGGGGGGGGGGGAGGAGCAGTAGCAGCTTAACAGCAGCAACCTAAGTCTGGAGTCACTGATGAGCAGCTTCCTTCACCCGCCTAGTGAGGAGGGCAGTCGCCAACAGCAGCAGCAGGACCTGGAGCAGACCATGAACCCAAAACAGGTGGGGCCCTACTTAGACAGCACTCTGCCACCCCAGTTAGAAGATCTGCTGGACTACTGGGAAAGCCAAACTGGATGTGAGGCCGCAATTGCTGATTTTTGCAGTGGAGAGCTGTCCTGCTGGCCAGTAGTGTGGCATCAGAGCGGGTGTTCGTGCAGGGGGGGCCCATCGTTACCCCAAGGAAAACCCGCTTGCCCAAACGGGAAATGTGGAACGACTGAACTTTGTCAAGATGTATCAGGCGTGGATCGGCCAGGATTTCCACACACAATGCCTTATGCGTCAGACTACTCATAGCCATGATGCCTCACCCAAACTGTGAGAAATGAGTCTGGGTTCAAACTACCTGCCTCAGCCACTATTCTGATGCCGCCACCCGCCTGATACCACACAAACGGCTGCCCGTTTTCTCCCTCAGCCTACCACCATCTTTTTCCAGGGACTGGTATTGCCACCCACCTCCCCACTCTGTCATTGTGCCACTCTTGACCTCATGCTGTGCTGCTTTTCACCTCCACGCTCTGTCATTGTGTCACTTTATGACCTCATGCTGCTGCTGCTGTTGCTGTTGCCGTAAAAATCCAACTGTGTCATTGTGCCACTCTGTGGCCTACTCCTGTTTTTGCCACCCAGAATGTATTGTGGGCCACTGTCTGACCTCATGCTGCTGCTGTGGCTGCTGCCGTAACCTACACATTGTGTCATTGTGCCACTGTCTGACCTCATGCTGCTGTTACTGTTACCTCCACACTGTGTCATTGTGGCACTCTGTGGCCTACTCCTGTTTTTGCCACCTCCAGAATGTCATTGTGCCACTGTCTGACCTCATGCTGCTGCTGCCGTGACCTCCACACTCTGTCATTGTGCCACTCTGTGGCCTACTCCTGTTTTTGCCACCTCCAGAATGTCATTGTGCCACTTTCTGAACTCATGCTGCTGCTGTGGCAGCTGCCGTAACCTCCACACTGTGTCATTGTGATACTCTGTGGCCTACTCCTGTTTTTGCCACCTCCAGAATGTCATTGTGCCACTGTCTGACCTCATGCTGCTGCTGCCGTGACCGCCACACTCTCTCATTTTGCCACTCTGTGGCCTACTCCTGTTTTTGCCACCTCCAGAATGTCATTGTGCCACTTTCTGACCTCATGCTGCTGCTGCGGCTGCTGCCGTGACCTCCACTGTGTCATTGTGCCACTCTGTGGCCTACTCCTGTTTTGCCACCTCCAGAATGTCATTGTGCCCCTCTCTGACCTCATGCTGCTGTGGCTGCCGCCGTCACCTCCACACTTTGTCACTAATGTTGCCTCCTGAGCTCTCAGCTTGTTTTTTTCCAGCTTTCACTGCGATGACTTTATCAGGCTACATTCCCGCTTGAGTTTTTTGGTCAGTTTGCCCTCTTAAGTGCCCAGGGAATTTTATAGTGAAGCGATTCTAAGAGCGGCGGCAGTATCTGCGTGTCATAACTAAAACACAACATTGTATGAAGACCAAACCAGTCCCTCTGCATATTTAAGCATGGCACAACATTTTACAGTACCTTGCAGGCTCTGTGAAGCCTGGAAATAGCGGTTGTTTAACGTGATTCATCCCGAAGTAATTCGGACCGACATGAGTTTTGTCGGGAAATTCGGCGAAGTGACCGAATCGAATTTTTGAGGAATTCGCCCATCTCTAGCTGACAATATTGCAGAGGACAAGTCTGCCGTTATATAATACAGACCTCTAGGGGGACGAAAGCCAAGAGGGTGACTGGAAAGTGTAATGTGTGTAGATTTGTGCAGTCTAGTGTGTGTGTGTGTGCACAGCAGAGGCGCCATCAAGGCAGGATTGGCAGTACTCCTGTCAGGGGCCCTAATCAAATTTTAGTCAAGATAATAGGTAGTGGACCCAAATGCTTTAGCTTTATGGGGCCCTAAAATTACTTATGGCATCCCTGGTCTACAGGGCTGTCCATGTGTAGTACATTTACATGGATGCAGAGGCAATGCTAGGGTCCTTAAACATCTGCGGCCCTGTTCCTATGTGGTATGTTTTTTCTCAGTATGGGTTGGTTCACATAGCATTTTTCAAGCCACATTGTGAACTGCAACATGTTTTTACAGAGAAAAAAGTGTATGTTCCTGTCACTAGTTTTACACATATTCCACAAAAATCAGCACTGACAAATTTTCAAAAGCACTGATTTATGCATGACTACTTAAGAACCAAATAACACTTGCAGATCATGAAAAAAATTGACCACCACATTTTACTATCAGTACGTAGGCGCTCTGCAGACATATTTTACTGCCATACAATAACCAGATAGTGGTAGATGTCAGTAGCAATAGGTGCTCTGCTGATTACATTGCAGTTACATGCAGTGATTCACATCTCCTCTGACGAGAGTCATTCTCATTTCTTTTTCTTCTCCATCCGGCCAATACTGCCATGATGACTTCTCCCTGGCATTGTTTACAATGATGTGGTCATCATTGTGTGGTGTAAGCATAGGACGTCCACTTCTTTGACTTTCTGCGACTCTTCCAGTCTCTCTGTATCTCTGTTATAACCTGCAGATGACACTCTGTGACACTCTAAGCTCAGTGGCCTCTTCCGTCTGAGAGCATCCTGCTTGAGGCTTCACAATTGTGAGGTACTAGTGATCATTTGTAAGGTGTTGTCTTGGTCTCATGATGTCAAAATGTGAGCAGCAAGATGAGGAGAACTGCTTAAATCCCAATTCAAATTGATCTCCTAAATTCATTGGGTGATTCAGGAACAAACACCTGTTGTGAATTTTGCCATTAAGCTCCTTGTTAGAGATCAGCAAGTTGTGCAAAAAGTATTGAACAGCTGGACATGGGCTTTTAAAAGTTAAGAGATGGTCTTCTTCAGTTAAAAAAAACAATTTCAAGAAATTTTATCTTCATGCTAAAATTTCAATCAAAAGCCAAATATCCCAAATTTTTTTGTGAGAAGTGAATATGCAGTGTATACATTGTAACGGAGGAGTGGATCCGCTGGGCCAACGCAAGCGATGATAGCTAAGCCACGCCGGGGAACGGAATCTAAGTAGCCCCCGGTTTTCACCAGAGCCCGCCGCAAAGCGGGATGGACTTGCTGCGGCGGGAGGCTACCAGGTCGTTACCCCTGACGTGACTTTCTTGCGATGGCAACCGGGGTACAGCGTGGTACAGAAACGTAATCCGGAGGCGTAGTCGGGGACAGGCAGAAGGTCAGGGCAGGTGGGAGAGGTGCGTAGTCAGAGACGGGCAGACGGTCAGGGCAGGCGGCAAACAGGCAAGGTCAGGAAACGTGAGCAAGCGGACTGGTACACAGGAAATCAAGACAAAACTCCAAAACTCTCAAAAGCACCAAGAACACACCAACAGACTGGCAGGAAGGTTGGGGCGGATACCTTAAATAGAACCAGCGTCCGACAATGGACCAATTATCGGGATGCTGGCCCTTTAAATTTAGAGAAGTCGGCGCGCGCACACCTAGAGCAGCGGCCACGCGCACGGCGTCCGGGAGCGGCGTTCACAGGAGCGCGGACAGGTAAGGGACGTGGGCGCCGGGCCCGGGACAGCAGGGGGAAGGTCGCGGGCAGCCGCGACCCCCGTGACCGTAACCCCCCCCCCCCACTTAGGTCTCCCCCTCTTTTTTTGAAACCTAGAGAGGAGGTCAGGCGACAGGTTGGCCTCCGGTTTTCCCACGACCGCTCCTCCGGCCAAAACCCCTTCCCAGTAATGAGGAAGAACCGCTTCCCCCTCACTTGTCTTCTGTGCCAGCACCTCCTTGGCCTCAAAGATGTTGTCGAGTTGGCCACAGGAGAAGGCGAGACAGCCCCCCGGGAGAAGCGATTCAGTACCACCGGCTTGAGGAGAGAGACATGGAAGGAGTTCGGGATGCGCAGGGTAGCTTGTAGGACACCGGATTAAGTCGTTGCAGTACTTCAAACGGACCCACGTATTTAGGGCCTAACTTATAAGAAGGCAACTTAAAGCGAATATATTAGGTGGCCAACCAAACCCTATCGCCCGGCTCAAATAGGCCTAAGGTACCTGTCAGCCTGAGCTTTGGTGGGGAGCAGAACCCCGTAGCAGGGCCGTCGCGTGAGCTGCCAGAGAGCCTTGATGTCCCTTACTTGGGCATCCACACCCGGGGGACATGACACAAAGTGGCCAGGGGGAGAGGCGGGCGGGGATGTAACCCAAACACGACAAAAAAGGGGGAGGCCCCAGCAGATCCCGAATCTAAAGAGTTATAAGAAAACTCTGCCCAGGGAAGAAGATCAGACCAGTTATCTTGACGGGCGGACACAAAATGCCTCAGGTAGGTGCCCAACACCTGGTTAACCCTCTCAACCTGCCCATTGGTCTGGGGGTGGTATGCGGAAGAGAAGTCTAACTGGACCTGCAATTGACCACACAAGCCGCCAAAATTTAGCAATAAATTGGACTCCCTTATCTGGGGACAATATGTAAAGGGAGACTGTGCAGACGGAAAACGTGACTGAAAAAATGTTGGGCCAGTTGGGGGGCAGAGGGTAACCCAGGCGTGGGATAAAGTGGGGCCATTTTGGAAAAAACGGTCGGTCACAAGCCAGTATGACCGTGTTTCCAGTGAGGCCGGGAGATCAGTAATGAAGTCCATGGCTACATGGGTCCGGGGTTTTTTCCCGGCACCGGGAGGGCTGAAAAAGGTCCGCGGGCTTGAGGCGAGGAACCTTTATTACGGGCACAGGAGGTGCAGGCTAGAACAAAGCCCCTCATGTCCTGAGCAAGAGTAGGCCATAGAAATATCGGGAGACCATTGAAGCGACCTATGGACTCCTGGGTGCCCAGCCGTTATGAGAAGAGTGTCCCCACTTCAGGATTTAGGGCGCAAGGCAGGTCGCACATTACGTCTTCCCGGGGGGGTAGGTGTGGAGGTCCACGGGGGCAGCCGTGCGAGTCGCTCCGGGAGGACATGTGCTGGGGAGGAGGCTAAAGACCCACCGTACCCGAGGAACGAGATAGAGCATCGCTCTGAGGTTTTTCTGGCGGCCGAAAATGTAAGCGAAAGTTAACACGGGCAAAGAATCATGACCACCTGGCTTGACGGGGGTTCAGGCGTTGAGCCGACTGAAGGTACAGAAGGTTCTTTGGTCTGTGAAAATGTCAAGAGGTGGTGAGCCCCTCCAGCAGATGACGCCATTCTTCTAGAGCCAGCTTTAAGGCCAGTAATTCACGATCACTATGGTATAGTTCTTCTCGGCAGGAGAGAATGTCTTGGAGAAAAAAACACAGGTACGTAGTTTACCAGCGGAGGATCTCTGCAGGAGGACAGCACCAGCGCGACCGAAGAAGCATCCACTTCCAGAATAAACGGACAGTTAGGGTCTGGGCGAGACAGGACCGGAGCCGAAGCAAATGCCGCTTTGAGCCAGTTGAAGGCTTCTTGGGCCTATGGGGGCCAGGATTTGGGATTGGCATTCTTCCTGTCGGGCCACCAAGGGAGCCACAAGTGTAGAGAAGTGGGGGATAAATTGCCTTATAAATTAGCAAATCCCAAAAAACGATGAATGGCCCGAAGGCCCACCGGTTGTGGCCACTGCAGCACCGCGGAGAGTTTGGAGGGATCCATCCGGAGACCCTTATCTGAGATGATGTACCCTAAGAAGGGTAAGCTGGCACGTTCAAAGAGGCACTTTTCGGGTTTGGCAAAGAGCTGATGAGTGCGGAGTCGTCTGAGGACTTGGCGGACATGGTGGCAATGAGTCTCGAGATCAGGGGAGAAGATGAGAATTTTCGTCCAAGTAGCGATTTTCACAGAATAGAGTAGGTCCCGAAAGATCTCATTACAAAGTTCTGAAATACTGCCGGGCGTTGCAGAGACCGAAAGGCATAACCAAATACTCGAAATGGCCGTCCGTGTATTAATGCCGTTTTTCCCTTCATCGCCTTCCCTAATGCGGATTAAATTTTTAGGCCCCGCGTAGATTCCCGTTTAGAAAAAATTTGCCCCACGCAGGCGGTCAAAGAGTTTGGAGATTAAGGGCAACGGGTAACGGTTTTTTATGGTAATTTTATTCAAGCCCCGATAGTCGATGCAGGGTCTGAGGGACCCGTCTTTTTTCTCCAGAAGAAAAAAGCCCGGGTCCAGCCAGAGACGAGGATTTACGGATGAATCCCTTTTCGGAGGTTCTCCTTGATGTATTCAGACATCGCCTTAGTCTCCGGGACGGAGAGAGGGGTAAACCCGGCCTCTGGGAGGAGTACAGCCAGGTTGCAGGTCAATGGGACAATCAAAAAGGCCTGTGGGAGGAAGCGTTTCAGCCTGACTCTCCGAAAAGACATCGGCAAAGTCCCAGTATGGCGAAGGTAGACCTGGAGGAGGCTTGGCAGACTTACGGGAGGTGACTTGAGGAGCGAATTGCAGCTTAGACAGGCAACGAGAGAGACACGCGGAACCCCAACGCATGACTTCACCTGTGCTCCAATCCAAAGTCGGGGTATGGTCCTGTAGCCAAGAAAGGCCGAAAAGGATCTCCGAGTAGGATCGAGGCAGGACAAGAAGTTGCAACGTCTCCTTGTAAAGGGCCCCAATTTGCAAGAAGAGGGGGGCCGTACGGAAGCGGATCGGTCCCTTTAAAGGGATTTGCCCCTGACCGAGGAGACGAACATAGGTTTCTGCAACGGAGTCACAGGAAGACGAAACTGGTCACAAGTTCGTGGTAATGAAGTTTCCCGCTGATACTGAATCAATAAAGGCGGTGGCCTGAAAGGTGTTGTCCGGAGAACCAATTATACGGGCATGGTCAGAGGGGAGAGGCCATTCTTGACACCTAGGTTTGCCTCTCCTATGAGCCCTAGGTGCGGAAAATTTCCCGGGCGCACCGGGACAGTCCCCAATGAAATGGCCAGAACCGCCACAATAGAAGCGAGCTGCGTTAGACGACGCTGAGAACGTTCCTGCTGGGGGCGGTGGGCTCTCTCGACTGCATAGGTTCCTCTTCAGAGGCCGTTGGAGGAGGAAGGGGTGACCGCTGGAACGTAGGGCCAACGGGGGAAGGCAACGCGTGGACGGACGGTTCCCCATTGTAGGCGGAGCTCTTGTTGCCTTTCGGCGAAGCGAATTTTCCACTGGGTGGCCAAATGGATTAGGTCATCCAAGGCAGCTGGTAGATCCGGCGGCGAGCTGTCCTTGATTCGCCCCGAGAGGCCTTGCCAAAATGTCGCCACCAACGCTTCGTTTTCCAATCCAGCTCTGAAGCGAGAGTGCGAAAACTGCACCGAATACTGACCGACTGTGGTTCGCCCTGAAGTAGCCGGGCAGCGCTGGGCAGCCGAAGAAGTACGGGGCCTTTTCCTCGAAGACGGTGGGGACGCCGGAGGAAAGTTTGGAGGTCCGCCGTCGAGGATCCCTCGATCCCATAGTGGCGTAGCCCAAGCCCAAGGCTTCTCCAGACAAGAGGCTGATTATGAAGGTCACCTTGGCTCGCTCTGTAGGGTTTGGTGCCCCATCATTTCGAGATGGATGGAAACACTGGCTGATGAAAACCCCCGGCACTTCTTGGGGTCTCCAAACGTAGCGTAAGGGAGTGGCAGATGCAGAGAAGGACCCGTCGCCGAAGCAGGTTTGAGCAATGGATGCCGGAAGCAACGGATGCAGGTGCAGGGGCAGCAGCCGGTGGAGGCAGACGAGTCGCCAGGTTCTGCATCATGGCCGCTAGCTGGTCGATACGTTGACTCTGCTGGGCGACAGCTGTAGTCATGTCCCGGAGATCAGGCAGAGGTACTCTGGCCCGAATCCATGGCCAGTCTGTACTGTAACGGAGGAGTGGATCCGCTGGGCCAACGCAAGCGATGATAGCTAAGCCACGCTAGGGAACGAAATCTAAGTAGCCCACAGTTTTCACCAGAGCCCGCCCCCAAATGGGATGGACTTGCTGCGGCGTGAGGCTACCAGGTCGTTACCCCTGACGTGACTTGTTGCGATGGCAACCCGGGTTACAGCGTGGTACAGAAACGTAATCCGGAGGTGTAGTCGGGGACAGGCAGAAGGCCAGGGCAGGCGGGAGAGGTTCGTAGTCAGAGACGGGCAGACAGTCAGGGCAGGCGGCAAACAGGCAAGGTCAGGAAACGTGAGCAAGCGGACTGGTACACAGGTAATCAAGACTAAACTCCAAAACTCTCAAAACGCACCAAGAACACACCCAAAAGACTGGCAGGAAAGTGTTTGGGGGGGGATAACTTAAATAGAACCAGCGCCCGACAATGGACCAATTATCGGGACGCTGGCCCTTTAAATTTAGAGAAGTCGGCGTCCACGCGCCTAGAGCAGCGGCCACGTGCACAGCGGCCGGGAGCAGCGTTCACAGGAGCGCGGACAAGTAAGGGACGCGGCGCTGGGACCGGGACAGCAGGGGGAAGGTCGCAGGCAGCCGCAGCTGCCACGCCGGATCCCCTGCGAGCAGGGTGACGGTCGCGGGGGGCAGCGGAGCCCGCGACCCCCGTGACATACATGGTATCTCACAAAAGTGAGTACATCCCTCACATTTTTGTAAATGTTGTTTTAATATCTTTTCATGGGACAGCACTGAAGATATATGAAAAAACTTTGAGACTCTCGGTTCACATATATTGATCAAAAGATGTTTAAGCTGCCCACAACTTTCAACGTGATCTCAAATCGGGCAGTCCTATATTATCTTTTACCTCTCAATAGAACCAATTCCAGGCCTCTCACTGGGTCAACCGACCTCCATTATACAGAGAGAAAAAAATATAACAAAACCAAACCTGCAAGCTGCACTTTTATGACAGCCTGTGAGAGTGGGCGGGTGCAGAAAACCAAAATGGAGGCACCCCTTCCTCCCCATATTAGGTTAAAATCAATACCACCACATATAACGTATGGTCTGCACAAAAAACATTTCTGAAAAAACATATGCAAACCTGGGTGCCACTGGCAGGGCTGCGGCACACATTTATATACATATATATATATACACATGTACACACGCACACCACTTTCCCGCGGACACTACTACAAAAAGGGCATTTCATTACGTGAAAATCCCTAAAGAAGCATTTTTGCTATCTATCATACATGAAAAAACTTTGAGATTCTCGGTTCACTGAAGATATGACACTTTGGCAGTGAGTACACAAGTACACCTTTCACATTTTTGTTAGCATCTCATTGAGAACTATGAATCTTGAGTTTTCCCCGCGTTTACAGTATAAAACCGGGAGGGGAAAAAGTTTTCATGTACTTCTTCCGGGCACTTATGCTGTAAATGAGA
>JAODAL010079705.1:0-12486 GCA_025379985.1 Phyllomedusa bahiana | reverse complement strand
AAATTTTTTCAACCTTGGTAAATTTAAAGAATTGCTTTTTAAGATTCGTGATCTGCGCAAGAACAGGCTGGGTGCGCAAAAGTCAAAAAACCAAAAACTGTTATGTTTGATATAATAAACTGTATTTTTTGCACCTTTCAATTCCCGTGGGAATATAGAATTGCTGTTTTAATTTTTAAGTAATGCTGCGCAAAAAACAGTCTGATGCGCAAAAGTAAAAAAAAAACACTAATGTTATGTTTTTGATATAAAAACGTATTTTTTTTGCACCTTTAATTACCTGTGGTAATATAATTTGTTTTTTTAAGTTTCGTAGATTGCGTCAATGAACAGTGCTGATGCGCAAAAGTAAAAAAACACGAACGTTTTTTTTGTAAATAAACTGTATTTTTTGACCTTTAAAATCACCTGTGGTGAATATAGAATTGCTTTTTTAAGATTTAGGGTAATGCTGCGTCAATGAACTGCGGGTGGCAAAATCAAAAAACACGAAAATTTTTATTTTTTGAAAAAAAAAGGTATTTTTGCACCTTTCTTTTCCCCCTGTGGTAATTAAATTGCTGTTTTAAGTTTTAAAGAAATTGCTGCGTAATGAACTGTGGGTGCGCAAAAGTCAAAAACCGAACTGTGAGTTTTCGTATGATCACGTATTTTTGCAACAAACAACCTTGCTGACTGCAAATTGTGGTTTGTAATTTAAGTCGGGGTGGATTTCAACAGTAAAGGGTGTAAGGGGAAAATTGAAACCCTACTAATTGTATACTGATAAAAAAATGGAGTTTTGCACCTAACAAAAAAACTGCAGTTACTAAAATGATTTTTAAACCAATATAAGTTCAGGGGCCCAATATCCGGAAATATTTCAATGCAAACTGTTAAAAATTTAAAGATTTCCCACTACAATGTCTACCAAGTCTTGGTGAACTTTATCCAGTGTTTTTTTAAAAGATTGAGCTTGTCTGTGTTCGCCCGCGGCCCCCCCCCCCCCCCCCCCCCCCCCCCCCGGCCGTGAATTAAAATGGTAATTCTGCTTTAAAATTCTCTACTAACACTAAAATTTCAAACCCCCTAATGTAACAAAATTGGGAAGGATCACATAATGTGGGGGTTTCTCTGTGCGAAATAGACTAATTTCGTGAGTTTTTTGGCCACCCAAACCGGGCCCCTACCTAAACGCTGAAAACTGAGGCAAAAACAGGAAACGCTTTCTAGTAAAACGAGGTCATTGTTTTTTTCCACCCAAAAACGAACCATACCATCCCAGTCATGACGTCGCACACACATCTCACCCTTCTATTCTGAACTGTTTTGCTGGCCCCCAAAATTACGGGGAAGCGCCAAAAAAGGCGATTTTAAATAGATAAATGCACAGTTTTTTAACCTTAATTATCGCATGATCTGGAAATTTCATCACCATAAAAACCTTGCCGATTTCAACTTTGTCGATAAAAATCGCTCAACACTAGTCATATCCCCTCTGTTTTAACCTGGTGTCCATTGTCCACTAAACCAACATTAACATCCTACGACAGGATGATATGTTAGCAAAAATTTTGGATAAAGGAATTGAATGTGTCCCGAAAAGACAAAAGACCATCGGGATAAATTTGCCCATATTTTTTTTTTGGCACTTAGCATTCTGGAAAAAAAACTTGGGCTTTTTCTCAGAAAGGGTTTTTTCTGTTGGGGGTAGCCGGTATGGGACTTGTAAATATGCCACAAAAACTGCTACTTTCACTCATACAAAAAGTTTAAGCAACTATAAGATCAACCATTTTCTCAATTGTAACAGCAATTATGTTATTTATGTTATTGAGTACATTAGCTGCCAGAAAAGTACGTGGGTTTCACAAAAAGGGAAGTTAAAAACACTATTTCTGAATTTACTTTCCATTAAAAACCAACGGGGGGCATGTGTCGGGATTGTAGACATTTTACCGAGTGCCTCAAGGAAATTTTCCGTTTTAAATATTATTCATTGAATATATAGCTTGCCATACCGGGGAGGGGAAACGAATGAAGAAATTAAAACCCGAAAGGGAAACTTCTGGATTTTGAAGTTGGGGACATCTACCGGAGGGCATGAATTTTTCGCACGACTCCCTTATATAACTGAATTTATAGGTACATGTCTTTTCAAAGTATTACCGTCTTCGGGGTTTTTTCTTTCTATTTAGGCTATACAGACAAAAAGGAGTCTATTCCATGCAGATTCTGGGGGTACTTGTATCTGTTCCAGGGTTTTCGGGCCCTGTTTCATTTGAGTCACTGTTATCATCTTTTTGGGTTTTTTGGTTGTTATTTATTTTTTAATAGAAACTTATTAGAAATTTACTGTGAACAAGGGGTCATTAGCCCGAAACACGTTATCAAGATAAAACGTCCCTGTGTCATTTGCTGTCTTTTAACTTTTCTTATAAAGTGAGTGTTCAAAACAAGTTCCCCGGGGGAAGATTCGTTGCGGCGCACTGCTGTGCTTTAGCCGGATTGCTCTTCTGTTACGCCCTTGACAGCAGATAGACCCTGCTCCGAGGACTAGTACTGGACAGCAGGTCTATTGGGCAATCATAGGAATTATGATGCAGAAAGGCCTCAGCCTGCTTCTCAGAGAAGACATCCGCAAAATCCTGATACAACAGGTAGACGGGCAGAGGCTTGAAATGTGTCAGTGGAGAAGTGGGATGCATTGGGCAATGTGCCACTAGGCATAACTGGCATACTTGTCCCTAAATTTTGGGCTTCACCTGTGTTCCCTTTTAGAAGGGGCGGGGGCTGCAGCCAAGGAAGTCCCAGAGAAATTGCTGAAGAAGAACAGGGTAAAGCAAAATCGATTTCTCCTTTTTGTATGCCCCACCCCAAGAGACAATGATTAATATAGTCTGAATGAGCACTCAGGAGTTCTGCACTAATAGAGGAGATGACCAGAGTTTTGCCTAGCTGGACCACCGGGAAGCGATACTAAATAAAAGGGAAGAAACCCTGAAGTTCCAGCTGATCCCGATAGCAAGGGTTGAAACCAGATTTCCCGAATGGCAAGGATTTCTCCCGCATAGAAATTGGTGGGGGAAATTTTTACACCTAGGGATGCCTTTCCTACGTAGCTTAGGTGCGTGCATTTCCCAGATGTTGCGGGAAATTCCTGCGATAGTGCTCTGTTACAGAATCGTAGAGAAGGCTTGTAGTCGGCGACAGGCAGGAAGGTCAGGGCAGGTGGCAAATTCGTAGTCAAGGGACGAAGGCAAGAGGATCTGGTATATGATATAGGCACAATAACACAATAATGAATGCTTTCTCTCAGGCAAATGGCACTGACAATCTGGAAAGGTAGTCAGGGAAATGCTAGGTGACTAGACAGTTTTCATACATGTCCCCTTACATATTTATCAAAATGAAGCACTGTAGCTGCCATAAATTCTGTCACAAGTCATGTTTGACCCTTGTAAAGTTAAAAATCAGCGTTTCTTCGTGCTGAATACCTACCCAACCCCCGTCAAAAGGACATCACTTGCATGGGGGCCCGGGAATACTCATGGCAAGGGACCCGTGCCTCAGTGCTGTTCAATGAGAAACGATTTATCTAGCAAATGACGACCGCCAACAATTATAGAGATGTCAAAGAGTGCGCTATGTATCAGCCAGGTCAGATACCCATGCCAGTCATTTAGCACACAGACAACCCTGATGTATATGTTCTGATGTGACACTTGATTCCCTCTCACCTCCCTTTTGCCACGATGTAATGTTGACGTGGGATCCTCCAAAATGGGTATTTAATCACTTTTCTAAATATATGTGATTACAAAAAGTGAAGCCTGTGAGAGCTACAGCATTGCTCAGCCCCCCTTAGCTTCCTGACAGTTTATATTAGACACGACTAGGACACTGACAGACGCTGATATGGCCACGCTTGCGTTGTCTGCACTTCTTATCTTATGACAGGGAACAAGAAGGATCTTGCAAGGGACTGGGGAGAAAAAGCAGTGAATGAGCCTGTGTCTTTTGTATAGAGAATGTAATACATTGCAGACGCTCCCTGCTTCCTTGCTCTCTACTCACACCCAATCCCTCTCCCCCGTGACTCAGCATGCTGAGTTAATCTTCTCTCCTGAGCAGATAAGAGGTAAGGAACTCACTTCTTGGCAAAACCCCTTTTTAATATGCCTGTAGTTGTATAGCATTCATCATCTGGTTCCGCAGGGCATTGTTTGCAATGAAGCGGTCATCAGTGTGTGGTCAAGCCAAAGGACGTCCACTTCTTTGCCGTCCTGTGACTCTTCCAGTTTCTCTGTATCTCTGTTGTAACTTGCTGATGACACTCTGTGACACTCTAAGCTCAGTGGCCACTTCCATCTGAGAGCATAGTTCTTGAAGCCTCACAATGGTTGATCAATTGTAAGGTGTTGTCTTGGTCTCATGATGTCAAAATGTGAATAGCATGATCATGAGGATTGTTAAAATTTAAATTTAAATTGATCCCCTAAATTTATTGGGTGATTCAGGAATCAAACACATGTTGTGAATTTTGCCATTAAGCTCCTTGTTAGAGCTCAGCAAGTTGTGCAAAAAGTACTGAAACATTGAACAGTTTGAAATGTGCATTCTAAAGTTAAGAGATGGTTTAATTTAGTTCATTAAAACAATTTTTCAAAAAAATGTTATGTTCATCCTGAAATTTCAACCAAATAAATCCAAATTTTAGTGATTAATGTACAGTATCTCACAAAAATGAGTACACCCCTCACATTATAATATTTCTTTTCATGGGAGAACACAGAAGTAAAATAGTCAGTGCACAGCTTGTATAACAGTTTAAAATTGGTGTACCCTCAAAACTTAACACACAGCCATCAATGTCTAAACCACTGGCAACAAATGTGAGTACACCCCTAAGTGAAAATGGACATATTGTGCCCAATTTGCTATTTTCCCTCCATGGTGTCATGTGACTTATTAGTGTTACAAAGTCTCAGGTGTAAATAGTGAGTAGGTGTGTTATATTTTATGTTATCACTCTCACACTCTCTCATATAGGTCACTGGCAGTTTAGCATGGCAGTTCATGGCAAAACCTTAAAAAAGGACCTTAAAAAAGAAGTGTTGCTTTACACAAAGATGACTTCGGCTATACAAAGATTGCCAACACCCCGAAACTGATGGCCAAGACCATAGAGCAGTTTAACAAGACAGATTTCACTCAGAACAGGCCTCAATCAAAGAAGTGAAGTATCTGTGCTTAGTGTCATATCCAGAGATTGTCTTTTCAAAATAGACATATGACTACTGCCCGCATTTCTGCAGAGGTTAAAGGGTTGGTGATCAGTCTTTCAGTGCTCAGACCATTTACCACACACTACATCAAATTGGTCTGCATGGCTGTTGTCCAAGAAAGAAGCCTCTTCTAAAGATGATGCACAAGAAATCCCGCAAATAGTTTGCATAAGATAAGCAGACTAAAGACATGGATTACTGGAACTGTGTCCTGTGTCTGATGAGACCAAGATAAACTTATTTGGTTCGGATGGTGTTAAGCGTGTTGGGCCAAAACCAGGTGAGAAGTAAAAAGATAAACGTGTCTTGCCTACAATCAGTGTCATGGTTTGGGGCTGCAAGACTGCTGCCACTTTTAGGGAGCTATAGTTCACTGAGGGAACCATGAATGCCAACAAGTACTGTGATATAATGTGGTGAACGGGCCAGAGGGGAAAAGCAGAGGAGAGGGTGGGAGCTGTAGTAGCCATAATGCTGCTGCTCTTGTCACGATGGCTTTAAAACTTACAACCACACCTCTCATGCTGGTACCAGTGAATAGGGGCACACTCTGATTACCTCATGAGATCCTGGGAATCCAAAGTCCTGCTGGGCCAAGCTGAGGCTTCCTTCTCCCAGGCAGCCAGGGAAATGAGCAGTTAAGCTACTGAGCATCAGGATGGCATAATGGATGGCCCACTGACAAGCTCAAAGATAGAATATTTTATCTGGATTAACTCCTTCCCAACATTGTATGTACCCATACGTCCTAGTGGGAAGTACAGTCCCGCAAATGGACGTATGGGTACATCCTGCAGATTGTTCGGGCTCACTAGCAAGCCCCGCATGATTGCAACATGGGACCAGTGGTATATTACCGCTGGCCTCATGACGCATCACCCGCAGCCGGAGTGAGCTCTGGCAGTGGGTGATTTACCCTTAGCTGTCGCGATCTATCATGATCGCCATAGCTAAGGTACAGACAAGAAGAGAGAGCTCCTCATGTCTGTAATCTCTACAGCAGCGGCGCCAGCGCCTGTGCTGTGTCGGTACCCAAAAGCCCGGGAGCGTTGAAAGAAACACTTCCGGGCTACCTATGACATCACCAATGTCCCGGAATGCATTGTGGGCCTTGCCGGGTATGGTGACTGACAGTTGCAATAGAGACCAGTATACAGCTGCAATCCTGTGCACTGATCCCCTATGGGGAAAAGTGAAAAAAAGGCAAAAAAGTAAAAACACAGTAAAACATACACATAAAAAAAAATAAAACCATGTACACTGCCCATGTACACCATGTAAACTTTTTGAATAAAAGTGTTTTTATTGTGTAAAAGCAGTAAAACATAAAAAATATATAAATTGGGCATGTAATCGTATCGACCTGCTAAAGATAGCATGTCACTTATACCGCACGGTGAACGGTATTAAAAATAAAAAACACTACCACGATTGCTGTATTTTGTTAAAAAAAAATTCTCAGAAAAACCTTAATAAAAATGATTAAAGCGTCATATTCACCCATAATGGTAAAAATAAAAACCTCAACTCATCCTGCAAAAAAAAAAAGCCCATAGTTATACAGTATACAGAAAAATGACAACATAAAAATGCAATTTTTTATGAACACATTTCTATTGTGCAAAAGTAATAAAACATAAAAACTATGTAAAATTTATATTACTGTAATTGTATTGACCTCCATAGTGAAGTTATTATGTCAAATATACTGCACGGCCAACGCTGTAAAATTGAAGCCCAAAAAACAATGGCAGAACTGCATTTTTTTCCCCCCATTTTCATGGCCCAATGCTAAAAGAACCATGAAACACCTGTTGGTCCAAAATGCACAATACACCACTAGATGAGATCATTGAGGGGTGTTGAATCCAAAATGGAGCGACTTCTGGAAGGTTGCACCTGTTCGGTACTTTGGGGGCTTTGCAAATGAGACATGGCACCCACCAAAATCTGCGTTTCTAAAGCCAAATAGCGCTCCCTCCCTTGTACTTCCTGTCATGTGCCCAAACAGCAGTTTACACCCATATATAGAGTGCTACTGAACTTGGAGGAAATTGCAGAACAAAATTTGGGGTTGCTTTGTTCCAGGGTTCCTTGTAAAAATTAAACATTGTCAGCTAAAATTGCCGATTGCTGAAAAAAAATTTTTTTTTTTCATTTTCACCACCAAATGCTGAATAAATCTGTGAAACACCTGTGGGATCAATATACTCACTACAACTCTGGATATATTCCTTAAGGGGTGTAGTTTCCAATATGGGGACTTTTTAGGGGAGTTTATTAAGTTTTAGCACCTTAGGGTGTCCGTAAACCTGAAATAGCACCTAAATAAAATCGTAATGAAAATGAGACACCAAAGTACGTTACGTTCTGCTCCTACTCTGAGACTTGTGATTGAGCCAAATAGAGCACTAGGCCACATATGGGATACCTCTGAAAATTGCAAAATCTGGGGAATCAATATTACGTTGCATTTCCCTGGTCACATCTACTGTATTCCTGTAAATGATGGATAAAAACTGAAAATCTGCAAAAAGTTGTCATGATCATGCCAGAAAGTACCCCAGCTTTGAGTTCTGGTCGCCGGCCACGGCCGTTGCGACGTAAGCCGTGGTTTTTGACATAATGTTTACATTTGTGTTCACTAGTGTGAACTGGGTTTTCTTCCCTGCTATCCTGATTGATTCCTGGCCGACGCCTAGGCCAGGAATCTTCCAGCACTCCACGGGTTAACCTGCTCCTTGATCCTGGTGATTGACAGCTCTACCTTCCTATCTGGTCTTCTGTTTCTTCCTCCTATTGCCTTTGTCCTTGGTTCTTCTGGAAGGTATTTAAGGGCTCTTCTGTCTCCTCTCTTTGCTGGTTATACTGGTCCTTTCCTGTCTTTTGCTCACCTACTCTATTCTGTGCCTCCCTGGTTACCGTACTCTGCTTGGATCACGTTTATTCTTCTGCCTTCTGACTTTGTACTGCGTTCCCGTTAGTTACCGACTTGGCTTGCTTGACGTTCCCATATTGTGTTTGTATTGTTTGTCTGCGTCTTGTGTCTTCCACGCTATTCAGTATAGTGCTCAGTCTTCTGGTTGGGGCCGACCTATTAAGGAGTCGGGCACCCCAAAAGGCAGGGACAGGGGTTGGGATCAGTGTCAGGGCCTCACGCTGTCTGTGTCTGTTCGTGCGCCCCTGACGGATCCCTTACATTATAACCAGCCCATACCCAAGTCAGCTCTCCCGGCGATTCAATATGAGTACCGGCCTGTCGGTCACTGATCGCTTGGACGAGTTGGCAACTCAGCTTCAGGGCATGGCGGGGCTTATTAATCAAGTCTCGCAGCGTCTGGATGCCATAACTAACCCGGGACCCGGACTTGCCGCCCCGTCTGTGTCCCTACCTGCCCCTGTTTTTGTGGATCCTAGCATACGTCATAAGTCTAAGATGCTTCTTCCTGATCGCTTTGACGGAAATCCTGACAGGTTCCGAACCTTTAGGGAATCATGTAATTTATTTTTTCGCTTCAACTATTTTCCCACTGAGGCTGAGAAAGTAGCGGTTGTTGTGTCTCTCCTCCAGGGCCCACCTCAGGATTGGGCATTAGCTATACCCTCTGAAGCCCCTGAGTGGAGATCAGTGGACAGATTTTTTTTTGGCTTTAGGACAGGTTTATGATAACCCCAACCGTGTGGCATGGGCGGAGACTCATTTGCTATCTATTCAGCAGGGCCGCCGCTCGGCTGAAGACTACTGTTCCGAGTTCCGCCAATGGTGTACGTTGACCGGGTGGTCTGACCAACCTCTGAAGACCCTTTTCAGACAAGGACTGTCTGATGCCGTGAAGGATGCTATGGTCAGCCATCCAATCCCTGAGACCCTGAGTGACTTTATGACTCTAGCTGTGACTATTGACAGAAGACTAAGGGAGAGACGCAGGGAAAAGCAAGGGGGTTTGACCGCTCAGCTCAAGTCAGGCTTTCCTGTAAAACCTGCTTCTTCCTTCTTTGAGAGTTCTTCTCTCCCATCTCCCTCTCAGTCTTCTGGAGAAGAACCCATGGTGTTGGGTCTTACGTCTGCTGCCACAAGAGGAGACACCGTTTGGAGAACGCCTTGTGCCTTTATTGCGGGAAGCCTGACCATTTCCTGAGAAAACTGTCCTATTAGGCCTAACTCACCCCAAGGTAACACCGAACCTCTGCACAATGTCCAGGAAGGTAACTCGGATGTACAGGTACCTCCTAACTCTGCTAACAAGTTTGTTTTGCCTGTAACCTTAGTTTCTAGCTCCAAGACTTTTGCTTGTCGTGCCCTGATTGACTCGGGTGCAGCTGCTAATTTCATCAGTATGGCTGTTGCTAAAGCCTTGGGTTTGGAACTTGTACCTTTGTGTTCTCCATTTTTTGTTTCAGGTGTAGATTCTACCTCACTAACCGGAGGAAGAATAAAATTTTGTACTGCTGAGGTCACTTTGAATGTTGGGAGTTCGCATACTGAAAAACTTTCATTTTTTGTCATGGAGAAACTCTCTGCAGATATTATTCTTGGGTTGCCCTGGCTCCGCCTCCATAATCCTGTTTTCGACTGGAGGACCACTGAGTTGATCAAATGGGGTGACTCATGTGTTTCTCATTCTATGGTGGTCCATCCCTTGGTGTGTGCTGTGATTAATGCTCAGGATATGTCAGAATGTAATTCTGAATTCAATTATGTCTGTGATGGGGACGTTGCTGATAATCGGTCTCCACACCTGCCTGATGATGGCGCTACAGACCTCATTCCTGGTGCAAATCTCAACTTGTCTGCCCCGGAACGAGAATCTATGCATCAGTATATTGAGGAACCTGTAAATATTCCTTATCCGGTAAAGCATGTTGCAACCTTGATTTCTAATCCAGTGTCTTTGTCTGCCGACTCAGCAGATTCTGCTTCTTCTGAACTGTTCCCCTTTTTCTGTGAGGATGATTTCCACCTCAGGTATTCTGCCAGTGCAGGTGATAAAACTAAAATAGAAACCGCCGTTAATCGACTGTGCACAGTCTGGGCTAGGAGTCATAAGACTCTAAAAAACGCCCAACTAAAAATCAAAAAACCTAGTAAAAACCGCCGAACCAGACCAAAGTATGTCCGCCTCCGAGTCTCATCTGCAAAACAGGCCCCCAAGCTGGAAAAGGAAAGAGTTCACCAGGTCCATTCTGCTAAACATAGAGGGTCTGTTGAGGGTCCGGTGGCCCCTCATAAAGGGGGGGGGGGGGGTACTGTCATGATCATGCCAGAAAGTACCCCAGCTTTGAGTTCTGGTCGCCGGCCACGGCCGTTGCGACGTAAGCCGTGGTTTTTGACATAATGTTTACATTTGTGTTCACTAGTGTGAACTGGGTTTTCTTCCCTGCTATCCTGATTGATTCCTGGCCGACGCCTAGGCCAGGAATCTTCCAGCACTCCACGGGTTAACCTGCTCCTTGATCCTGGTGATTGACAGCTCTACCTTCCTATCTGGTCTTCTGTTTCTTCCTCCTATTGCCTTTGTCCTTGGTTCTTCTGGAAGGTATTTAAGGGCTCTTCTGTCTCCTCTCTTTGCTGGTTATACTGGTCCTTTCCTGTCTTTTGCTCACCTACTCTATTCTGTGCCTCCCTGGTTACCGTACTCTGCTTGGATCACGTTTATTCTTCTGCCTTCTGACTTTGTACTGCGTTCCCGTTAGTTACCGACTTGGCTTGCTTGACGTTCCCATATTGTGTTTGTATTGTTTGTCTGCGTCTTGTGTCTTCCACGCTATTCAGTATAGTGCTCAGTCTTCTGGTTGGGGCTGACCTATTAAGGAGTCGGGCACCCCAAAAGGCAGGGACAGGGGTTGGGATCAGTGTCAGGGCCTCACGCTGTCTGTGTCTGTTCGTGCGCCCCTGACGGATCCCTTACAAAAGTGAAATTTTTAAATTTCACCACTACTTTGCTTTAATTTCTGTAATACCTAAGTGGTTAACAAATTTCCTAAACTCTGTTGTAAATGCTTTAAGGGGTGTAGTTTCTTAGATTAAGTCATTTTAGGGGGTGTCTAACATACAGGCCTCTCAAAGTCACGTCAGAAGTGGACTAGTCCCAAAAGAAATTCTCTTGAAAATGTGAAAATGACTACTAAATTTCTAAACCCCCTAATGCCGTAAAAAAAATAAAATGACATTTAAAAATGATGCTAACCTACAGTAGACGTCTGGTAGATGCTAGTTATAAACTATTTTGAGTGGAATAACTATCTGTCTTACAGAAAAATCACAGAAAAATGGGACATTATTTACTCAAAAAGAAGGCCATGCTTACAGCTCAAGGGCTGAACTAAAGACTGAACTCAGTAGGAGGCAACACAAGCCCCTGTGCTACTTGGGAAAGATAAATGGGTGCAGGTAACTGCTGAGCAGTAGCTCACACACCCCTCCACTAGAGGGACAATTAGATGATAAAAATCTGCACATTGAATTGATACCTTTTCATACCAGGATGCAGAAAAGCCACAGTATAATACATGGGAAGACTGCACAAATGCAAAAATATCGATAAGACAACCACTCACACACCTTCTATGTTTGAGGGGGGTGTTTGCTGGTATTATAATTGCATGTAGTTAAGGCAATACAAAATGTTGCCATTTATTCAGATACATGTGGTGCGCCATGCTGGCTTACAACCTATTACACCACTACTATTCAATTGGGCGGGGCTGCCGGGCACTTTTTAGGTGTCCAACACAAAATACAGACAACCTCTGCTAGCTAGTACTTTTGGATGAAAAAATAACATACTGGAAATGTGTGGAGTATGAAAATAGCTATATTTTCATGATATTTTGCGGCAGAAAGGGTTAAACCACAATGGAGAGAACTGGTTTACTTTTCTACAAAGCAGCATGACTCTACACTTTTCACAGAAGTGCACTAGCTGCTATCAGAGTACAGGCGTGATACAGAGGTAAATATGCATTTAAACATGGCATTTACACATTGTCAAATTTCTGTAGTGTATTTTGCCAGCAACTCCTATACAAATAATAAAGCAGAGCATGATCTCCTCCCTCTGAAAACTGGACACACACCTCCAAGACAACCACTGCTTTGCCAAAGAAAATGAGAGTAAAGGTGCTGGACTAGTCTCCAGACCCTTCACCTTATACCTATTGGCTGCAGGTCCACTTCTGTTCTCTCTCACACTTGACTCCCAGCTAACCTTCCCCCTCC
>JAODAL010079704.1:0-12486 GCA_025379985.1 Phyllomedusa bahiana | reverse complement strand
ACAAAAATCCAAGGAATAAGCAAACGGAAAGAGAGGAAACTGGGTTGATCAATTGCAGTTACAGCAAGACTCAGCACACCATGACCAACAATTCAGACTGATGCAAGAAAAAATAGTCGAATTGGAGAACAGGAATCGACGAAGCAACTTGCGCTTTATCGGAATTCCAGAAACCTACAAAGGGGAGAACCTCGAACGCTTCGTCGCCCATGATATTCCAACTGCCTTGGGTCTCAAACTACCCCAAATACTGCCGCTAACAGAGAGGGTCCACCACATGGGCGCAACGCCTACTGGAGATAACCCACGCCCGCGCCCCACCATCGCAAAATTTTTGCACTTCGTAATGAAAGAACAGATCCTACGCGCTTTCCACCAAAAACAAACACTTGAAGTCAAGGGCCATAAAATCCTTATTTTCCAGGATTTCTCTGCAACAGTCACCAGAAAGCGAAGATTATTTTCGTCAATCTGCAAATACCTACTCGAAAATCAAATCAAATTCCAGCTTCTATATTCTGCTAAACTAAAAGTAACAATAGAAGGACGCACAACCTACTATACAGACCCAGCCCAAGCGGAGGCCCGCCTTCGTCGAGACCAGCAAGCACAAGATGGATGACTGACTTCGCTCACGCAACGTATAAGAGTCCACCCTATATGATACTAAATTCTAGAAATATTTCAGTGCTTTACTTTTCTATTCAACATTTAAGATGTTTAATTGTCTTTTTCTTGTTGTACCGATAATAGAAATGTTACTGTATTTTATACCCTCTGTCCTGTTGTTTCAGTTTTTCCCTCCTCCCCCCCGTTCTCGAGGCACATGGAACCCTCCACCCTTCTCAAGTGCCAGATAGACCTGCTCACTGGGACAGGACCTCTCATGGAATCTTCAACCTGCTGCAAAATGCCAAGAAGAGGGGTAGGATGAGTCATCCGCACAACACCTCTGACACCATCACATTAGATGCAATGCACATAATTTCCTGGAACGTTGCGTGTCTCAACGACCCCATACAGCGTAAGAGAGTGACCACACACTTGAAACGCCTACGCCCAGACATTACATTCTTACAGGAGACTCACTGGCGGGAAGGGGAGGGGAACACATTACGGGCTCCCTGGATAACACAATGCATCACAGCAAACAACTGTGCTAAAATAAGAGGAGTCGCCATCCTCCTTAATACCTCCCTAAAATTCCAAATACTCGAGGAGACTGCTGATCCAGAGGGCAGATTTCTATACATCTCACTCCAAATTAATTCCACCAAATATAGTCTATTAAATATTTATGCGCCAAACACCCCCAATACAAACTTTTTTTCCAAACTTCTTCAGTTCTTGTTGTCCAGAGACCTCACCAATCTCATTCTTGGAGGGAATTTCAATGCCGTGCTCTCCCCGGACTTGAACAGGTCAACACCCTCTATCTATGATGCCCGCACGGCCCAGAGTATCCTCCACCTCATGCAACACCTAGCCCTATGTGACCCTTGGAGAGTCCAACACACATCAGAAAGAGACTTTACTCACCTGTCCGCGGCCCATCGCACCAGTTCACGTATAGATTATTTTCCTGGTCTCCGACTCTCTGATGCCTCAAATCAAAAACTCAAAAATTGAGGAAGTAATAATTTCGGACCACGCGCCGGTTAGCTTACACCTTGCATTAGCTTGTCCAGAGATTACAAACAGAATATGGAGGTTCCCCTCTTATTTAGCTCAATCAGATGACTTTCAATCATACCTCATAGTACATTGGGGAAACTTCCTAGACGACCACTGTACTTCGCAAGTAGACACACTCTTGCTTTGGCAAACCTCAAAGGCGGTCATGAGGGGCCACATTATTGCATATGTTGCGCTTCGGCGCAAACGCCACAAGCAGACATACACTATACTCCACCGGGATCTGCTGACCGCCCACCGACAATTTCTGGCCACCCCGGACGATGCACACAGACAGATGTATTTGGAAGCTAAGAAACTCCTAGATGCACACACACTAGCTCCTGCCAAATGGCCCTTTTGAAAAAGCAAAAAAAAATCCCCTTCTTTAGATGGGGGGGGGAGGGGGGGAATCGGGGGGGGTTGCTACCGCCTAACTAAACCCTATCACCAAAAAAATTATAATCAAGTTTGGCATCCCCAGGCCAAACCTGAAAAAAAAGAAAGATATTGGAAGCATTTACTCAATATAGGGGAACTTTACCAAGAACGCCCATAGGGACCCCCAGTGAAGGAACTTTTAAAAATGCGCACCAACTCGATAAATTGACACTTAAAAAGCAAGAGCACTTGGCAGCACCCATCTCCACTATGGAAGTGGAAAGAGCCATCTCTGCCCTAAAAAACAACAAATCACCAGGGCCAGACAGACTATCAGGGGAATATTATAAACTCCTTAAATCAGACATCCCCAAACCCTTAACAATAACCCCCTAGATATCTTCGAATCAATTCTGCCCCAAAAATTTCCAGGAGGCGTGCACTATTGTGTCCAAAAACAGGGGGGCCCGGGAAAAATAGGCTCGCCATCCCTATCATTATTAAACACAGATTATAAAATTCTATTCGATCTTGGAAAAAGCTCCAAATTGCCTCCCCTTCTATTAACACCAACCCAATTGGGCTTTTTTAAAAGATCCCCCCCCCCCCCCCCTTTTTTGGCAATAGTACCCACTCATTGGAAAAACCTATTCCTTCTTATTGGGAGCCCCAAAAAAAAGAGATCCAACTAAATTATACTCAACAAATCTTAACAATTTCATGACGGCTTTAAACAACAGCTTAAATGCTGTCAGGGTTCACGCTTTCGTTCATTGGCAGGGCAAACTTAATTAAAATTTCTTTCCCTAAAAATTTTTATATTTTTTTCAGACCCTTCCCTTGTCCCTCAACCAAAAAGATGAAAGATACATCAACAAACGGTTCAGGCCCTTTATTTGGCAGGGTAAAGGGCGAGGTTTCCCCTTTTAAAAAGCCCTGAAACAAAAAAAACCCCAAAGGGGGGCTTTAAACTTCCCTAAACATTAAATCCTACAATATCTCCGCAACTTAGATAAAAAGGGAGGGTTTTATAAAACCCAAAACATACGCAACCCCCGTAACCCTCGAGGGATTTTTCCCCCGCTTTCCCTGACCCATCTTGATCTTCTTTTCATGACCTCCAAGAGTTTAGATTTAAACCCCTTGTTTTAACCCTGGAAGAAAGGCCCCTAGTGCGCCATGATTCATTATCGAGAAGGCTGTGTTTTGGGCAACCAGACTTTTAAAAATGGGGGAAACCCCCCCTCCCTCTTCGGTGGTGGCACCTCAATGGTCCGAACGTGGGGGGACCTGGTGGATCCCCCAAAAGGAAAAACCTCTCCCTTTCAACCAAGCCCGCATTAAATTTAGTTTATTGCGACCCCAAAACTTCCCTTTCTACTATCCAAAGCTTCCGATCAAATAAACCACAATTCAGTGTCTTGAATGGAACGATAATATGTGGGGAAAAATGATGGCGTTGCGGGGAACCCCAAAACATGTCTTGGGCTTTTTTAAATTCTTAGTCAACCCCTCCATTAAAGGGGGTAGGGGGAGTGGTCGGTGCAGTGGAGGGAGGACTTTGCCAAACATAACGGGGGGGGGATGCTGGAGGCACGCTAAAAGCACCCAAAAAAATTTCCTTTCTCCTACTGGGAGATGGCCCCTTTTTTTTACTGCATCGGGGATATTTTTACCCCCCCGTCGTAACTATCTCTGGGGGGGGGGTTCCTCGCCGTCCTTTTCAGGTGCGGGGAGAGCACAGCAAACTTACCTCATGTTTTGGGCCTTCCAACCACCAGCATTTGGAAACGCATTCAAAAATTTCCCAACCACAATATATCCTCCCACACCTTAAATCCTGAATGGGGCCTCTTGGGGTCTGTAAGAAATGGACCGAAAAAATCCCACGACATATAAGCAAAATTTTTTTACATCTGGCGGGGCGCCGGAAAACCCTCCTTTGACCTGGGTAGGGCCCCCAAAACCCCCCCCACTACGCATTTTTTAGTTTGGCTTCATACCTACTACGCAGGATTGGGTGGAGGCCCCCTTCAAAAGGAGAGCAGGTGGAGAAATTTTTTAACATGGCAACCCAAAATTGATATACTCCCAAATCATATACAATCACGTATTAGATCATGCTTCTGCGCCACAACCTGGTACCTAAGTCAGACACCCGGAGGTGCTCCTGAACATTGCTTTTAAAACTCTACACCTCGACTTCGCAATATATGCATAATATGATCTCTAATGTTTCCTGTACATGCCCTTGACCACTTCCCTTCCCCCTCTCCCTCCCCACCCTTCCCCCCAACTCCCTGTTGACAATGATTGTTTAAATTTGAAAATTAATAAAAACAGTTTGAAAAAAAAAAAAGAAAATGTTGTTAAATGAACTAAATGAGTACTTTTTGCACAACTTGCAACTAAATTCCCAATAGGTTTTTGAACCCTGAATAACCCAATAAACTAAGGGGATCCGTTTGATTTGCGATTTAAACAGTTCTCTCCATCATGCTGTTCACATTTTGACATCATGAGACCAAGACAACACCTTACAATTGATCAACAGTACCTCACCATTGTGAGATAATAAGCAGGATGCTCGGAGACGGAAGTGGCCACTGAGCTTAGAGTGTCACAGAGTGTCATCAGAGGTACAGAGACACTGGATGAGTCCCAGAAAGGCAAAGAAGTGGAGGTTTTTTGGCTACATCACACACTAATGACCACTTTGGTGTAAACAATGCCCTGAGGAACTTGATGATGAATGCCATACAACTCCAAGCACCTTTAAGAGAGCTGAAAGGCAACCAAGTGTCACAGCAGATCATTTGTAACCATTTACATCAGAGTTTTCTGAATTCTAGACAAAAAACAATGGTACCTGACCTGACTGATGCACAGCCTTCTTCTTGACATTTCCAGCATTGAGGGCCGCTTGTCTCTTGTCTACTGCAGATGCTTCCTGGCCCATAAAAGATAATAATGCCTGTGCCTGGTAGTGTGGTTAGGTTGTCTAGCATGCAGATCACACTGATGTTAACTGTTGTGAATAATCTGACAGGACACTTGGGGCCATATGTATGAAAACTGTCTAGGTCTAAAACTCACTTTGTTGCCCATTGCCACCAAACACAGCCCCCCATTAATTTCATATAGTGCTCTGCAAAAATGAGAGGAGCATTATGATTGGTTGCTATGGGCAACAAAGTGAGCTTTAGAACTAGACAGTTTTCATACAAGTGGCCCCAAGGTTGCGTTCTTAACAATTAAGTGGTCATCAGTGTGTGATGGAGCCAAGGATGCCCACTGCTTTGCCTTTCTGTGACTCTTCCAGTCTCTCTGTATCTCTGATACAACATCCTGATGACACTTTGTGACACTCTAAGCTCACTGGCCACTTCTGTCTTAGAGCATCCTGCCTGAAGCCTGGCAATGGAAATTTACTGTTCATCAATTGTAAGGTGTGGTCTTGGTTTCATGATGTTAAAATGTGAACAGCAGGATGAGGAGGATTGTTTAAATCCCAATTTAAATTGGTTCCCTATATTTTTTGGATGAGTCGGGGATCAAACACCTGTTGGGAGTTTTGCTGTTAAGCTCCTTGTTAGAGATCAGCAAGTTGTGCAAAAAGTACTAAAACACTGAATCTACAACTGTCTAACTACAATGAGGATCCTGAGTACAAGAGGTTACAGGATAACATAAAGAGTTATATCGCTAAAATTAAAACACTCATTATGGATACAAAAAAGCAAAAATATCAGAGGGACCTGGAGGATTATGAGCAAGATAAAGTTGACAAATGGAAAATAGATCACCAATATAGACAATCAAGAACTTTCTATAGAACCAATAGAAACAAAAAAAGAAATGGATCAAAGAAAGAAGTAAGCTTTGCAGATATCGAACACATAGAACAAGGAACCTCAGAATCAGAATATGCACCTGTGGAAAGAAATCTTCCAGAACTAGACATTATAGTAAAAAGGAGCAAAATAAGCAAGAGAAGGAAAGAGATATGGCTACAGCTGCATACCCAAAAAATGCAGAGGAAGAAAGCACCAAACAAAAAACAAAAACACAGACAAAGAAAAAATAGATGATCAAGAGGATTTTGATAACAGCATCATATGTCTTACTCCCTATATTTCTACAGAAGCACAATATACAGTATTACGTAAAGGACTAAATTTTGTTTCAACTCAAGACTTGAAACTATTTGACACCATCTTAGATGTAAATAGATTCATAAGATCTCTTACGGTAAAGAAGTTTTTTGAAGAACACATGAATGGAAAAACCCATGAACAATATATGGAAAACATTAAACCAAAACAAGTTTCACTACAGAATGAATATGAAACTATGCTATTCAATGAGCAACAAGCACTCTTGGTGTTAAGGGAATTACAGGGCGAGAATGAGTATGAGTGTATAGGGAGCAGTGATTTTAAACTGGATTATGGCAATCCTGCGTTCTATCCAGTCAAATCTAGTACTAATGCTATGTATGCTTCCAGATGACTATGGAAAGAGATCTAAAAAAATTTGTAGAAAAAAATAACAATAAAAAAAGAAGGTATAATATAAGTAAACAAGAAAGGAAACCATTAAAAGAGTTGAAGGAAAATAAAAATCTCGTCATTAGGAAAGCTGACAAAGGAGGAAAAACTGTTATACTAGATGCATCCCTATATTCTTATCTATGTATGAAAATCCTTAGTGATACAAATACTTAACGAAAACTTAAAGAAAACCCTATGTGGGTACTCAGAAAAAATTCCTCAAGCTTTTGGATGGAGGCCTCAAACTGGGTGTCTTAAATGCTAAACAACGTAAATATCTTGAAATTGAGAATCCACAGGTCCCCATATTTTATGGAGTACCGAAATTACATAAAAATCAATTTTCACCCAGTTTGAGACCTATCATCTCCAGTAATAATAATCTTATGGAAAGACTAAGCAATTTTGTGGATAAATATCTAAAACCATTGGTACAGACAAGTCCAGGGTACCTAAGGGATAGCACTTCTGTATTACATACCTTTCAGAATTTAGCTTGGTCATCTAATTATACATGGCCTACGTTAGATGTAATGAATTTATATTCCAATATTCCCCAACATCTGGTATTGCCAGCTGTAGAGTACCATCTAAATAAATTCAGTACATATGAGAAAGAATTGAAGTTGTTCCTTATTGAGTGTGTAGAATTTTTGCTAAAAAATAATTATTTTCGATTTAACAACACATATTATTTACAACAGGTAGGGTTAACTATGGGATCAAAATCCTCACCAGCCATAGCAAATCTATACATGTCCTGGTGGGAGCACCACACTATTTTTCATTCTGGAAACCCTTTTGGACATTGCATCCTCTGGTATGGGCGCTACATCGATTACCTCATTGTAATTTGGGGTCACGATGTGGCGTCCATATAGGAATTTGTTAAATATCTCAATAATAATAAGTGCAATTTGTAGTTTACATTTCATTTTGACAAAAAAAGTGTTTCTTTTTTGGATGTACTGTTGGAAGGTAATCTGGAAGAATCGAAAGTGGTTACCACCCTTTATCGCAAGCCAACAAGTGGAAATACCATACTTAGAGCAGATTGCTGTCATTCACAACATACTATTGACTCTATTTCTTTGGGAGAGTTAATTAGGGCTAGAAGAGCCTGTACTAGAGATGAAGATTTTGAAAAAGAAAAAAATAATATCTGCAATAGACTAAAGAAGAGAGGCTATCGAGATACACAAATGAATTAAAAATAAAACACAGAAGTATTATTTAAATGAGACAAATGACAAAAATAAAAATAATCCTTTTTTTGAGGATAAAAAACCTTTGGTCTTTTCTATCCCATATAGTGCCAATTTTACACAAATAAAAAGGTTGTTCTATAGGAATATAAAGATTTGCAATTAGCAGAAATTTTAGATAAAGGAGTGCATATCCCAGAAAGGGTTTTTTTTCCCTGTGGTGGGAGGAGATGTAATGTATGCCAATATGTAGTTAAAAAACAAACATTTAAAACAAGCGCAAATTCGCAAATAAAAGAATACGCAATATCAAGCTTTATAAATTGTGATACAGATCATATTGTTTATGCTATATATTGCAAATGCTGTGATAAACTTTATGTGGGCAGCAGCATATGAAAATTTAAAATACGTTTATCAGAACATCTCAGTAGCATAAAAAATCATCATATCACATCGAGGGCTGTTAAGCACTTTGTGGAACAACATGGAGGTGACTTACAGAATTTTTCATGTTTCGCTATTGAAAAAGTAGAGCGACCTAAAAGGGGAGGGGACTGGAAAAAGAATGTCCATTTAAGAGAAGCATTTTGGATACTAGAATTGTAGACTAGAACACCGGTAGGATTAAATCTGCATAATAACTTAGCATATATTCATTAGTAAGGATTATACATTACACTAAATACTGCAATAAAATATTAATGATATACACAGATTGAAAATTTAAAATGGTGGTTGTATATTTTTATGAAGTGTTGTTTTTAGATTTACTGTAAAAAGGGTTTAGGAAAAAGGAGAAAGATACGTCATTGTAGATGTCAGTAATGACGTATGTGAGACTTCTCTATTTAATGTCAGTGTTTGCATCTATCATTGTGACCGTGAACAAGGGTGATTTGTTTAAGCCCGAAACGCGTTGGTTTCTCCCCACGTTTTTAAACCCTTGTTTTGGGAAAATTTTAAAAAAAGAATATTACTGCCTTTTAACGTTCACCCTGGATCAATGAATTCTTTGTTTTGCTATTTCTACAAAAAAACAATATCAGTTTTTAAAAAGAAAGTTTTTTATTTATTTTGAATAACATGGGGGGACAGATCAATTTTTAAAATTTTACCCAAAGTCAATCGGGTTTAATGTCCGGGGGAAAGCAAAATTAAACCCCATTTTTTGGGGAAAGGGTCTTTTTGAAAAAAAGGGGGTTTTCCTGTCTTTTTTTTTTTTTTTATTATTTTTAAATTTTTACATAGCTTTTTTCTCCAAACCCCAACTTCGGCTCCCACTTTTTTTCTTCATTGTGGGGGTTCAAACAGCTTCATCCCCAATTTCTGCTTTGGGGGTTATGGGTGGTTTTTAAAGGGCAGTGACCATCTGTTAGGGGGCCCATTGGGTTTGGGGGTTTTAACAGCAGGGCATAAGGCTACAGAGCCCAATTTGATTAATGTTTCCGTAAAAAAGAAAACAAACTTTTTACTGCCTTAAAAGCATAAACGGGGAAGAACCTAAACCTTCCGGGCCACCCCAGAGCAAGGAGGTTGGGTCATGGGTTTTGGGGAAAGGGGGGTATACAAAAGGGCAGGAGATAAGAACTACTCAAAAATCGGGAAAGGAAGAAAAATAAAAAAGACTGTAATTTGGGAAATTATCTTTAAATTTACCTTTGGGGTATTTTTTTTAAAAGCTTAGTTTTTAAATTTAAATAAAAAACACATTTTAAATAAGTTTGAATACTTTTGATTTCCAAAAAGGTGCTTTGCCCAGTTTAAACCCCCTTAACCCGGGGCAAAATTTTTTCCCTCTCCCCCCTTCCCAAAGGAGCCAAAAATTTTAATTTTTTTTTTCCCTTTATTTTTGACATATAAAAGGGGAATTTTTTTTTGCAGACAAGTTTGCACTTTCTAATGGTGTCATTCATCGTACCATAGAATATACTGGGAAAATGCAAAAAAAATCTAAGTGGGTTTTTTTCTTTTACGGTGTTCAATCTTCGGTAAAAATTATGTTTTATCTGTAAAAAAAGTGGTACAAAGATAGTGGTTTTTTCTACTTCCTGCCTGGTGAGGAAAAAAGTAAAATTGAAAACATTGGGAAGGGGGTGAAGCCTTCCAAAGGGTTTCCCCTTTCCAAATTAACCATTTGGGAGCCCCAATTTTTTTCCGGGCCCCACCCGGGTCGGAGTGAGGAACGGTGCGCAGCACCGTTTCTCATTGATTTAGATGCCACAGACACTATTGTTGCGGTGTCTAAGCAGTTAAACAGCGCAGGATGGTGCCCGCACCACCCCGCATTGAAACAATCGAGTGTGAGCTTCAGTTACATAATTTGTCGGTAAGGGGTTAGCATATGCAAAGCTGTAAGAACATGCAAAACACATGTATTGGAATATGGTATCCTATGCAAGACAATGCAAGGGACAGCTGACCCTATAACACCCTTTAGCACCAAGGGCTACATAAATCCTGTAGTGTAACGTCGGGGAACCTGTCCAAAAAAGAATAACCAAGATTGGAACCTTTTCCCCAAAAAATCTGAACCCCGTTATTTCTCTTTTAAAAAATTAAAAGCTGGGCCCCAAAATGACAATGTTTTTTGGCCCCCACACCGCCTTTCCCCGGGGGGGCCCAATAAGTTTTTGGGGGTACAATTTTTTATAAAAGGGATGCATCAAAGATAAAAGTACAAATAAGTATATATCCAGGGTAAATATTAAAAAGGGGGTAGTTGTGAGGGCCTAGTTTGAAACGTTTTTATCGACAAAGTTTTTTTAAACGGCACAGTTTTTTTTGTTGATCGAAATTTTTTTGATCATGCGATAAAATTTTGGTTAAAAACTTTGCCCTCATCTATTAAGATTGGCCAAATTTTTTTTCCCCTTCCTGTCATTTTGGGGCCACAAATCAAACTTTTCAGAAAAAAGCAGGGTGAGTTTTGTGTCGACTTTTATTTACTGGGATGTGTATGGTTTCGATTGGCGGGAAAAAAAAACCCCATGACCCCGTTTTTTCAAAGAAAGCCCCCTTTTTGTTCATGGGTCAGTGTCTTCAGCGTTTTCATAGAAAGGGGGGCGTGCGCTCTGGGCCCGGTCCAAACAGCTTAGCGAAAAAAAATTCTATTTCTTCACAAAGGAAAGCTCCTACCTGTTTTTGCTGTTTATCCTTAAACTTTTTTTGATCAAGATTTGAAGTTTTTTTGGGAATTTTGGGAGAGAAATTTTTAAAAGGGGCATTAAAGGGTGTAAAGTCACGGGGGGGGGGGGAGGGATTTGGGGGGGCGCGGGCGAACACAGACAAGCTCTATAAAGAATACTGGGTTTTAATTTTACCAAGATTTGGTAGACATTGCAAATTCAAAGCTTTTTTATTAACAAATTTTTTCTTTGAAAAAATTTCCGGGTATTGGGGAGCCCGAACTTAATTTTTTGGATACACAATTTTTTCTAGTAACTGCAGGTCTCTTTGTTAGGTTTTCAAAACTCCCCTTTTTTTTAAAAGATTTTAAAAATTTAAAATAGGTGTTCTTTTTCAATTTTTTCCCCCTTCCCCTTTGTTGATATACCACCTTGCAGTTAAAATTTGAATCCAGCAATTTTTAGTCAGCAAGGTTGAAAGGGGGCCAAAAAAACCTTTATCCGTAATTACAGAAAGTGGTTTTTTTTTCTTTTGTGCACTACAGCTTTTTTTTTATTGGGCACCTTGCACTTTAAAAGTGAATAAAAGCAATTTTGGAGTCACCAAAAGGTTTAATTTTAAAAAGGGGCCCCAAAAAAACCTTTTAAATTTCCGAATTTCAAAAATTTTATATACGTGTTTTTTTTACTTTTGCGCACTACAGCTTTGTTCCCTTGGGGGGCAACCTTTTCACTTAAATGTTAATACAGCAATTTTGTATTTACCACGGTGAATTAATAGGGGGCCCCCAAAAAAATACCTTTTTTATCCGAATACCCTTACAATTTTACCCCTGTTTTTTTTTCACTTTTGCCCAGTCCAGGAATTTTTTTTTTGATAGAGCCCCAAACCTTTCAGTTTTAAATTTTTTAAACCCGCAATTGTTAGTTACCCCCAGATGAAAATTTTATAAAGGGCCAAAAAAATACCTTTTTTATCCAAATTTTATTACAGATACGTGGGTTTTTTTACTTTGGCGCACTACCCGCTTTGTTCAAATTTAGGCACCTTTCACTTTAAAATTTTAATACAGAATTTTGAGTCCCCCACAGGTGAATTGATAGGGCCAAAAAAAAAACCTTTTTTTTATCCCAAATTTCATTTCAGAAAACTTTTTTTTTCACTTTTTCCAGTTGGGCCCGGCCCCCCTTTGTTAAAGATCTACTTTGGGGAGTTTTTAAAAATTTAATTCAGCAATTTTGTGTTTACCCCAGGTGTATTTAAAGGTGCCAAAAATACTTTTAATATCCGTTATACATTTCAGGGCAGGTGTTTTTTTCCTTTTGGTCAGTCAAGCTTTGTTGAATTTGATCTACTTTTTCAGTTAAATTTGAACCCGAAAATTTTTTTTTGATTTTTAGGGGGTTTTTAGAATAGCTGTGATTTGCCGTCTTTTTTTTTTAAAGAACCCTTTTCCCAAAACTCTTCCCTACCTTCTCAAATTTTTAATTTTTTGACATGGAGCGAAAATTTAGGGGGGTAAGCGAGCAAAGAGGGGGGGTTTG
>JAODAL010079703.1:0-12486 GCA_025379985.1 Phyllomedusa bahiana | reverse complement strand
GATGTCTTTGGGTCAAAGTCATACGACTTCCCATTCCCTCTCTGTGTGGCCCGCGTGGTAAGCCCCATTGTCGGCGTCCTGCTACAGGTTTCCCGTACGAACCCCCGGTTTAGGGGGCGAAGGGGGATTAGGGGACGAGCGGGTGTCAGCTGGTGCATGCCGTTTGGGGAGATCCCCCCCTTTTAAGCTGGCAGTACGATACACCCCTTTTCTTTTTGTGCTCCCGTGTGATCTTCCTCTTCAATGAAAGTGGTTAAAACGGGGTTTCCCGAAAACTAAAATATAAGTACCTCTTGTTTTTTACATGTTTCTTACTGTTTTTTTTTAATGTTTTTTAGGAAGTCGTCAAAAATAAATTTTAAAAATTTTACATGGCCCCCATTACATTATTTTTGGATTACTCTGCTGTGTGCCAAGACCCCCAACTGTGTGTTGTCCACTCTGGGGCCCTAATATGTTTTGCCGTCCAGAATGTCATTGTGCCATGCTGACCTCATGCTGTGTGGCTGCCCCCGTCACCTCCACACCTTCACAAATTTTGCCACTGACTTCCGCTTTTTTTTTTTCCAGCTTTCGCTGGCATTCTTTACAGGCTACTTCCCGTTTGGGTTTTTTGGTCAGTTTTCCCCTCTTAAGTGCCCGGGGAAATTTTTTTTAGTGAAGCGTTTTAAAAGAGCGGCGGCAGTCATGGCGTGCATCTAAAAACACAAATTGTATGAAGACAACCCAGCCCCCTCTGCATATTTTAAGCATGGCAAAAAAGTTTACAGACCTGCAGGCTCTGGGCCCCGGTATGTGTTTTTTAACGTGATTCGTGCCAAAGTAATTGGACCGAAACGAATTTTGTCGGAAAATTCGGCAAAGTGAGCGAACCGAATTTTTGAGAAATTCGGCCATCTCTACTGGAGACTATCTGCCTGCAGCACTTACAAATTGGATTATTACAGGGAGAAGAGCCTGCATTTGCTGTAGAGTTACTTTTCATTACGGAGGTATTGGTTGTTTGTTTTGAATGTTGCTTTAGCTTGGAAGGAGCAAGGATATTTTTTAATGTCCTAGACTTCCTATAAATAAAGTGCGGTCGTGCCGGAATAATGTCCTTCAGTCCGGGGTCTCTTGTTAAAATATTCCAATGTTTTCGTATGATTTCTTGTATTTCACGAAATTGACTATGGTGTGTGGTGATAAAACAAATGTTAAAATCATTCTCTTTTTTAGAAAAATTTTTGGGCAGAAGATAATGGTTCTGAGGAAAAGAAGCCCTTTCCTTTTGCTCCCCCGGGAGTCCCCTTTGGGTATTTCCTCTCTTTAACTTTTGGTTAAAATTTTCGCTCGGCATTAAAAACCTGTCACAGTGCCCCGTTCTTTTTTAAAACGGCGTTTTGGCCCCAAGGGTATATTGTTACCCCTTTTTTTTTGGTGGTTGAATAATACATAAGTAATTATTGGGTGGTCTTTTTTTAAAATGAGTTTTTGATGCTAATTTTACCATTTTTACTGATGTGGGATTAGAAAAATTGTTTCCCGTTTATGAAGGGGGATGTAAAATTTATCCCCCCGATTTTATTAAAATTTCAAAAAATAAATTTAAAAATATTTTAGATCCGTTCCCAAAAAAAAAAACCAGGGCATAAAAAGTATGTTTATAAAAAAATTATTTGTTAAAAAAGGGTTATCTGGGTACTAAAAAGCTCCCCAAAACACCCAAAAAAAGGTTCGCCCCGCGATGGGGCAACCTCGTCCCCCCTCGCTGTTCCCACTGTGGTGATGTGGGTATTTCAAAAGGGAAAAAAAATTATTTTTTTTAAAATTAATTTTAATCCTTTCAGTAAAAACTGTTTAAAAAATTTCAGTAAAAATGTTTTATTAAGAAAAAGAGACAGCTTCTTTTACCCAACTCTGACGGGTGTTGGAATAAAAAAAACTGAACATCCAAAGGGGCCCAAAAGGTAACTTTTTATCCAAAGGCATGCTGATAAATCTGTAAGCAGTTCGAGTTTTTAAAAAAATAGGTGGCCTTTCCCCAAAGGCTGCAACTGTAAATCGATAAAATGTGATAAGTTAGATAAAAGGGGGTTAAAGCCCCGAAAAAAATGGGGGGCCTGGGGGTCATTAAAAACTTTTGTACCTTCGGCAAGTGATAAAAAAAAGGGGTGAAGGGATCCACAGTCAAAAAAACCTTTTCGTCTTTGGTGAGAATTTTTTTTGAAGTTTGTTTTAAAAAAAAATTTTTTTATTTGTCTTTTAGTTGTTCATGCACTTTGAAGGTACGTTTATGTAAAAACTTCCTTTAAAATTTTTTTCCCCCTAAATTATTATAGGGTAAAAGTCCCGTATCTAAACTTCTCCCTTATCGCATTAAGGATTAATATTTATTATTAGATAGTCCTTTAAAATTTGAAGTTCTTTTCTACTTAAATTTGTTTTAGAGGGTAATTTTCTTTAATTTTCCTTCAGGTCCTCAGTGTCCAGGTCCAAAAAGACTGGGATAAAAATTCCCTATGTGCCCATGTGGGTAAAATTTAGAACGCGGGTTTTAACCCGCTGGCCCAATCTCCCAAATCCAGGCAGTTTCTGATGGATTGTTTGTATCTGTTTTGCAGTGGTTCTTTTTTTATTAAAAAACGCTACTTAAGAGTAAGTTTTCTGACAAATTGTGCACATCTGAAAAAACCAAAATCTTTTATTGGACTATTCGGGGCTAAAACCTAAAACCCCTGCGTAGTAAACTTCCTCTATGGGGGTAAGTTTGTATTTAAAAACTTTCTTTATCTCTGGGTTCTTCTTTTAAGCTTATATAAATTTTTCTTCATTGTTTTTTCTAGGGCATTGTATGAGTTTTGTATATTTTTTGCTAGCTGTCTCGACCTCCTCTAATTTGTTTTCTTTTCCGATCATAGGGTTTTGGGGAACGTGGGGTCTAGTACGAGGTGGAACTTTAAATCCTCTCCACATGGTTTGAAAACGTTTATTCACTGTTGGATTATGCCTAAAAAAGGTCTGATGAAGAGTAAAGTGTAGAATGAATGTACTAACTTCTGTGGACCAACAAGTGTATCAGGATGTTAATCACTATCTGTGAGCATCTATTATAGGGTGACCACTAAAGGGCACTGGGGAGGGTGGAGGTGTGAAATTGCTGAAACTAAGTAAAATGGGGGAACAGGGTGATAGCATTTTATTGGTCAGTGGTTTTCAGAAAATACCTGAAGGTGGTAATTGTGTGGAATGTGATTGTAATAGAAGTGAAGGAGTATTAGTCAAAAGGGGGGGAAGAGCTAGAATGGATTCATTAAGTGGATCGTGTGTGGTGAAGTCAGTGACGTCGGTTATATCAGAAGGATCCCCCAATTTAGGGTCTGTGGGTGCTAACGCTAATTCCCTGTCTTTTATTGCCTGGTCAATTCTTTTTACTAAGTGTGGAAATTCAAAACGTAGATCGCTATCTTGCTTTGATTCTATCCGCGTATATAAAGCTTTGTTAGTGTCTCTGTCATTTTTCTTGGTATTACTATTTGTGTTTTTCAAGTTAGAATTTAAAAACAAGCGGGGGCTGGACTTATCAATGAACGGCCTTTTTTTTACTATTATTATTGTGTGTCAGACCCTAGCTATTTAATCTGGGTTTGGAATGAAACTGTTCTTTTATAAAATGATTTCTTTTAGCTACTTCGCTATATTGTTTTGGTCTGACTACTGCTTCTGAAACAGTCGCAGTGTCAGACTGTTGTAACTCCATACCCTGTATGTTTTCTGTTCTTTCCTGGGTATGTGCTGTGTTGTTCCTTCTAGGATTGAGTTAAGGATTGAGTTTGTTGAATCTGTCCCTCCTCAGTTTAGGGCGCCAATTCGCATTGGGAGCTTTCGGTTCTGATTGTGACTTTTTTTTATTAATAACGTCCAGCTCATTCCGTTTTAGATTACTAACCATCCTTTGTTCTAAGTTGCTGAACTCAGGATGGGACTTAAAATCGGAAATGGCTGTGAGGTTATTTTCCACATCTTTAGCCAAGGATACACAATTGTCTTTCCTCTTATTAACTAAAATAGTCATCAGGTTCAAAGAGCAAAGGTCGAGAGTATTTTGCCACAAATCATTAAAAATTAAATCATTATCAAAAAATGGATTCGGTTTAAAAATTTTAAGACCTTTTGGAACTAATTTTTCTTGTATATATAATTCTAAAAACTTGGCATCAATCTGTTGAAAACTTTCAGATATTAAACATTTTTCTAGATTGCGTGATATAACATATAAAGTTAAAATTTCCTCCTCAGTGTAATCTCTATGTTCACTGGTATTTGTAGCCATCTCCTGTTGTACATTCGTTCCGGAGATCAGTCTGTCCATTAATAAGTTCCTTGTGGTTTGCTGGTGTTGAAGGTATTCCATAATTATAGAGGTATACACTCAGGAGAAGAAGAAAAGACTCACAATAGTGTTATATTGTTATGATGACCGAGTCACAATAAACACAAGGTAACAATAGGATCGCCAGGTACAGGTAAAATAACCGCTCACCTTATTTAGCTGTACTACGTACAGCTGGGTTTAATCGCTTATTCCCAATGTGGGGATAGAGAGGACTTCTGATCTTGCGCCCTGCAGCCCGCCGATGCCCAAACCCGGGTTGGATAGTGAAGGATTAGAAACACTCTTCTTACAATCAATTTAAGCTGAGTGTGGGGGGGGGGGGGGGGGCGGCAAGTTGAAAAGGATGCGCAGTTCGGTCCTATGTAATGTGCCTGTAAAGAAACAAAGAGTAGTACGGTGCTACATATTCCTGCTGTTACTACGGACGGTACTGATCGTGTTAACGTTTGCTTATTGTAATCTCGGTTAGGAGAACAGCGGCTCCCGGTCCTGTTTCCCGCCGTTTGGGTCCACGTGGAACGCCGAAGGGTATGATAGAGAGGTGTCTCCGTAGCAAATAAAAACTTTTACGGTCTATTAACTATACTGGAGATGGGAAAACTTTATCGGACTAGAGCACTAAAATAAAACTAAGCACATTGGCTTACATATAAGGTAATAAAGGGTTTATTTTAAATAGCATTAAGATAGCATATGACGCGTTCAGGGTCTGACCGCTTCCTCAGATTTGCCTGAAATGTTACATGGTCTGACTTGAAATACCTTCACTTCCAAAATACGAGGCTCAAATTAAAATTACATCGATTCATTGATAAAAAATAACAATGTAGTATAGCATTAAATAAATACAGTATAATCACTGATTATAATGGATTCATCAATTGTGACCTCACAATGAAGCCCTTTGTGACATCACAATGGATTCATCGATTGTGACTTCACAATGAAGGATCTTGTGTTCATCACAATGGATTCATCAATGGCGACCTCACATGAAGACTCTAGTGACATCAAAATGGATTCATCGACTGCGACCTGACAATAAAGCCTCTTGCGTCATCACAATGGATTCATCGATTATGACCTCACAATGAAGAGTCTTGTGACATCACAATGGATTCATCAATTGTGACCTCAAAAAGTAGCTTTTGTGACATCACAATGGATTCATCAATTGTGACCTCAAAAAGAAGCCTTTTGTGACATCACAATGGATTCATCGATTGTGACCTCACAATGAAGACTCTTGTGACATCACAATGGATTCATTGATTTTGACCTCACAATGAAGCCTCTTGCGAAATCACAATGGATTAATCAATTGTGACCTCACATTGAAGCCTCTTGCGACATCACAATGGATTCACCAATTGTGACCTCACCAATGAAGCCCTTTCTTTTTTTTGGGATCACACAATGGATTCATCTATACTGTGACTCACTATGAAGCCACTTGTGACATCACAATGGATTCATTCAATTGTGACTCACAATGAAGCCTCTATGTGACATCACAATGGATTCTTCCATTGTGACCCCACAATGAAGAGCTCTTGTCGAATCACTATGGAATTAATCGACTGTGACATCACAATGAAGCCTCTTCTGACTTCACAATGGATTTATCAATTGTGACATTACATTGAAGCCACTTGTGACATCACAAGGGATTCATCAATTGTGAACTCACAATGAAGCCGCTTGTGACATCACAAAGGATTCATCGATTGTGACATTCACAATTGAAGCCTCTTGTGACATCACATGGATTCATTTGATTGTTTCCTAACATTGAATCTCTTGCGATCATAAAAGTGATTCAATAGAGAAGAGATGTACCAGTAGCGAATACGGCCAATTAAGGTCTATTAAATATAATGGAGTGGGGAGGGAAACCCTGTTGGTTAGTGCGTCGAAACAACAGAGGACTAAGCACATTGGCTTACATATAGAATAATAAAGGGTTTATTTGAAATAGCATAGAAATAGCATATGACGCGTTTCACGGGTGCAACCCGCTTCCTCAGATATGCCTGGATGTTGTACTGGTCTGGCTTAAATACCATCACTTCCAAAGTGAGGCTACAAATGTAAACATACACTGATTCATTGATAAATAACAATTAGAGATGGGCGAATTTCTGAAAAATTTGATTCGGTCACTTCGCCGAATTTTCCGTCAAAATTCGTTTCGTTCAGAATTACTTGGAACGAATGCGAGTTTAAAAAGCAGCTATTTCCAGGCTGCACAGAGCCTGTCAGGGTTGCTGTAGAACTGTTGCTGTGCATGCTTAAATATGCAGAGGGAGTTGGGTTGGTTCTTCTATACAATGTTAGTGTTTTCGTATGACACGCAGATGACTGCCGCCGCTCTTAGTAATCGCTTCCACTATAAAATTCCCTGGGCACTCAAGAGAGGCAAAAACTGACCAAAAACTCAAGCAGGGATGTAGCTTGAAAAGTATTGCCTGCGAAAGCTCGGAAAAAAAAACAAATGATGAGAGCTCAGGTATTGGGAACATTAGTGACAGCAGATTAGTTCGGTGTGGTGGGTGGACAGGCGGCAGCTCACAGAAGCATGTGGTTCAGGCAGTGCACATCGATATTTGAGGTTAGGCAAAAACGATGGAAGCCACAGAGTGCACAAAGACTGAGAAAGGAGGTCACGGCACGGCAGCGTATAAGATAGGCAGTGGCATCATATGACATTCTGGAGGCGGCCCCAAACAACAGTATTAGGCCAAGAGTGGACACAACACATTGTGGGGGGTCAGGGCGGCTCAGGCCACAGCTGCATCGAGGTTCAGGTTAGTGGCACAATGACATTCTGGAGATGGCAAAACACGACAGGAAGCCACAGAGTGGCTACAAATGATTGAGATGCGGAGGTAACGGAGGATGCAGTATGAGGTCAGGCCGAGTGGCACAAATGAACATTCTGGAGGCGGCAACAAAACATATTAGGCCACGCGTGGCACAATGTCCAGTGTGGAGGTCACGACTAGTTTTGAGCGATTGCGTTGGCTATCGAGATCGAGCGTTTAGTCGATCAGTCGGCCGCTATCGTTAAGGTTTTTCGATAGAGAGGCATCGCTTATGAACGAGGATTACCATTAAAGTCTATGGGTGAGAACAACACCTTCATTATTACACCAACAAGGGCCAGTGGAGAAGCTGAAATTAACATCCACAAACAGTCAATTGGATACGTGCTACATATTCGGCAACCACACTTAGGTTTTAAAAGTCAAAGACAAAGTCACAGGACATTCACCTATCCCTGTCTATGTACCACAACATGACCTTAATCTGCGATCACCCACAAAAAAAATGGACATTGAATATCCCCTGTCTGGAACGATAGATGTGCCAACCTGCATGACCCCCAGATTTATAAAGTGCCGCAAAAAGGAAGTCTTTCTAACCACCATTTTTGCTGAACGGGACATTACTGTCCCTGTCCTGGGACACAGTATGACCATTAAACCTGTCTGACCCCCAGATTAACCAACAAAGAGTGCCGGTAAAAGGAGTCTTTCAACCACATTTGAGTTGTAATGGACATTGACTAGAACTGTCACTGTGCCACAGAATGTCCAGGTCGGAGTTACAGTGGGTGCAATGTGAGTGCCCAGGCTGGCGTCACGTCATCTATTAACACGAGGTTAAAATGCCTGTTTGTCGCAGCAACATAATATGTCGTGCTGTAGAGAGTTACGGAAGCGGAAGTGGAGACTCCTGCCTTCCTCAGTACACAGTCAAGACATGGGTCAGCGTTGCCCTCCGTTTGAGTGCGGGACCAAATTGAGCTTCTCTTGGGAAATACTGGTGGTAAACGATCTGTTACACCAACAGTGACTGGAGGAAATTGTCTCTGTACTTTGTTCTCTTGTCCGTAGCTACCATACTACATGTCTCTGCACATAACCTACATCTGGTCAAAGTTTTCATGTACCATCCTTGTACTATTCAGGGGAATTTTTTTACCAGGCTATTTATGTAATGAAAAAAGTTTTTTAGTAGTTTAATTCTAGAATACACCAATTGTTTGAAAATAGGATGGAATCCACCATGTCTTTGGTTTCGCTTTTTTTTTTCATTGTTATTAAATGGGTAGTCTCTATACAGGGATTGATTGCTATGTTAAAGATATTGCAAAACAAGTCATTTTGCTTAATGTATGTCCATTAACAGTTGTCCTCTCCTATTCTGTTTCTGAAAGCACCTTCACCCCTTGAGCCACTCTTGACATTTGTGAAGACACATAATGTCTGTTGAAACAACATTTTTTTAGAATAGGACACCTGTCGTAGTGTTAGCTGTTGTACAGCAAAATGCCCCAAAAATTCAAAGCATGACCTTGAGCCACTTAGGACAATTGTGAGAACTAAAATGTCTGTTTCGGAAACAACATTTTTTAGATTAGGGACACTGTTTGTTATAGCTGCATGTGTCTCAGCTCTATAATGCCACCAAAAATTCAAAACATGAACCCTTGAGTACAACTTTTGACAATTGTTGAAGAAAATGTCTATTAGAAACAACCATTTTTTAGAATAGGACCTGTAGTATTGCTGCAATTACACAGCAAAATGCCCCACAAAATAATTCAAAGCATGACCCTTGAGCACTTTGGTCAATTGTTGAAGAACAAATGGCTGTTAGAAACAACATTTTTTTATAATAGGACTGTAGTATTGCTGCATTTCAAAGCAGCATGACCAAAATAAATTATAAAAATGACTTCTCAGCCACTACTGTTAAAAATTTGTGAGGGAGAAATGCACTTAGAAGCCAATTTCTGTTCAAAGGACCATGATTATTGCTGTATCTCACAGTACATGACCAAAAACAATTAATAACACTTTGCACTTCTCAGCACTGTTAAAAATTGTGAGGGAGAAATGCCACTTAGAAGCACCATTTCTGTTCAAAGCACCATGATTATTGCTGTAACTCACAGCAACATGACCCCCTAAAATATTAATAAATATGACTTCTCAGCCACTATTAAAAAATTGTGGGGAGAATGCCACTTAGAAGCCACATTTCTTTCACAATGGACCATAATTTACAGCATGTATCTCATGGCAACATGACCTCAAAACCATTGACAATGCGAAAACTTCTTAGATAAAGTGAGTAAATGGAATACGGTGTTGTCATGAAACCTTGCTGTCTTTTACGTCTCCTCACAGCAAAACCAGCAAAATGAACTGTTGGGAAAGAGAATAAAAATTGCAGTAAGAAATGATCATTTTAAAAAAAAGTTTTCAAGAGGACCATTTCTGTTTGAAAAGGAATGTGAAGTAGACTGGCAACTAATCGGTGACCTCGGCAATTGGGGCCACAACATCATCAGAGATCCATGCCTGATTCATCTTGATGAAGTCAAACGATCCACATTATCTGTGGAAAGCCGGATGCGTTTGTCTGTAATGACTCCTCCAGCTGTGCTGAAGGTCCGCTCAGATATGACGCTGGCTGCTGGGCAGGACAACCCCTCTATGGCGTGACGAGCCAGCTCGGGCCATTCGTCCATTTTGGATACCCAGAAGTCTATTGGGTCCGGAACACATGCAAAAACATCGTGTTGAGACGCAGATAGTGTGCACCATGATCTTAAGCGGGATCTCTGTGTGTTGGATGTGTGCCCTGAAATTGCTTGCGTTGGTGAGGTGGTAAACAAAGATTGCCAGAGGTCACCCATTAGGCTTCGCCACCTTGCCTGCTGCTGCGCTACGCCTACTTGGCACTTACTGCTGTCACGTGCTGATGTTGTTTCCACCGTGAAAATTTGGGGAACGTGAAGCAGACGCAACAGATGTCTCCAGTTATCAATCAGCAAGGTCTCCATTTCCTGCATTTTACTTCTATTTGGGTGGGTGGAAGGAAAAGTGCTGATTTTGTTTTGTACCGGGGACCCAGGAGGGGGGCCCACCCAGTAACTGTTGTTCATTTTGATGGCCTTTAATGCGAGGATCTGGTTGGGGGAAAATGGAGATCCAAGCACTATGTGAGAGATGGGGCCTTGATTTCCCAAGCCTCTGGGTCGAGGGGCACTAGCAAACTATCTTCCTCATCTTCCTCCTCCGCCTCAAATTCGCGCCAACCTCTTTCCAAGGCGGGGACGTCGGAAACATCGGTGTCTAGGAATAACCTCCCCCTCCTCCGCTGCCTCCTGGCACAGCTTCAACACAGCCCTGACTTGCCTGAAGATGATGCACCCTGAGAGCTGATGCGCCAAACCCTTTCACTAGCTCTGGGTCCCGAACACTGCCTAATGAAGGGCCGATGAAATTGTGAAACTGTCGGGCCTTGTGGATTTGACGGAGAGAAAGGCTCCGTGTCCGCATCTGTGTCTGTTCTCCTCCTCCGTCGCTGGGGGACCTGTTGTTTCAGAGTGTCCAACGATCGTTCCCGAACTAAGATCACCACAACCCTCATGCTGACACGGGCATTTTCCGCACTGACATTTTTGGTGGCTTTTTAAAACCTGGCAAGGATGGTGCAGAGCTCTTTCACCTGCTCCCCTCTCGGTGGTTCAACACCCGAGGTCCGACCGCTGCTTGTCAGGCCATTTTGTCCTTCGTACGCGTAATGGCATTGCGCTGCTGCCACAATCGCTGGAGCATGTGGAGGGTGGAATTCCAGCGTGTTGCCACGTCAACAATGAGACGGTTGACGTGGGGAGGCCGAGCTGACGCTGCAACGCAGCAGGCGGGACGAGCAGGGTGCGAAGGCGGAAGTGCGAACTCAGACTCGAGCCTTCATCAGCAGGCAGTCCAGACCCGGGTAGCTCTTTAGAAATTTCTGGACGACAAGGTTCATGACATGTGCCCGGCAAGGGATGTGCTCCAGGGTACGATTTAAGGGCGGCCAGCAGATTTCGCCGTTATCGCACACACCCTTGCCTGGCACAAAGGGTTTTTGTCACCCAGCCAGGGGTCGGTTCGTTGCAGAGCCGTCCACAGCTCCTGCCTGTGTTGTGGACGGTCTCCAAGGCAGATTAATTTCAACCGGCCTGGTTTTCTCTGGCACGTGATGCACACAGAGGACCTTGGGGGGAAAAAGCCCTGCACCATCCCTGCGGGTTTTGAAGAGCGTGCGCCCACTGAGAGCCACGTCACCCCCCGAGACATCCACCCAGCTCACCAGTGAGCTGTCACAGAGATATAGGGCCTTGGCCCTGCTTACTAGTCATGTGTCGGTGGTGAGATGGACTTTTCCGGATACAGATGCAGACAACGGCTTGAAATTTTAGATGACACGTGGTGGCCAGGGCAGGGACGGCTTTTCTGGCAAAGAAAATGCCTGTCGGCATTGGTTTTGGGGGCAGGGGAGGGCCATGACGTGGCGGAACCCATCTGTGTCCACAGACGGAAAGGCAAATTTCCAAGGCCAAAAGCCTGGGAATGCCGACATTTAGGCTTTTGGGTTTGGGGATGGTTTGGGGTTTAAAGTGTTTCTTCTGCTCCCAAACCTGGAAGACAGAAGGCTGGCTGCTAGACTGGCCGCTGTCGGCGTGCAGGTCGTTTAAACTGGCGGAAGGAGAAGGGGTAGGATGGGTCTCTGGTGGTGCTGGTGGTACTCGGGCGACGGTGGAGGCTGAAGCGGAGGCTGATCCCTGATCTTGACTCTGAGAGACATGGGCAGCTGTGGAACGCTTGGTGGTGGGGGGAGGAGGAGGAGGCGGAGACAGAGGGTGTGACAGTGGTTGGAGGCCCGGCGTCGGTCTGGCCTTTTTGGCCAAGTGTTCCTCCATTTCAACTCTTTCATTTTGCTGCATGTGACTAGACATGTTGTGGTGGTTAACCACTTAAGGTTCTTGCCCCTACTTATGCGTTTACGGCAATGGCGGCATATGACATCGCTGGGTGAATCAGAGGCTTGTTTAAAAAAGGCCAGGCTTGAGAGGTCCCGGACCTTTTTGAAGGCGATAAGCGAGGAGGGGGTTTGCGGGACGGGTGGCGGGCTATGCGGATTCTCGACCCGCCCTTCCTTTTTTTTGGCGGGGGCCGTATTTACACTACCCCAATGTTTCTCTCGTCCACTGATGAAGCGTCGCAAACAAATTTGCGGAAAACCCGGGTGGATCGCAATGTCGTCAT
>JAODAL010079702.1:0-12486 GCA_025379985.1 Phyllomedusa bahiana | reverse complement strand
TAAAAAATTTCAAATAAATCTTGGGTGGTTCTGTCAGTTTCCAAACCCCCGCAAACCCTCATATGAGACCAGGTCTTGGGTTTTAAACTGCAGGTTTTTTTTGTGGGGTGGGGAGTTTGCAATGAGCCCATTAAAGGGGTTTTGCCAGGATCTCATTTCATACCTCCTGTATCCAGCTCTTCAGCTCTGTGTGCTCAGAAGGGGGCGTGTGTGATTTGTTTTAAATGGCATATCATGTGACCCAGCAGGATGACATCACCAGGCCTTTCCTCTCTCTAGTCAAAGAAAGGTCTGTTTATTTACAGAGGTACAACTAGATACACTGTAGCTTAGAGGTAATGCTTTTACCTCCTGACAAAAGGGGTCCTGGGATCAAATCCCTGCGGGAACCAAACCTGTGATTTTTTTTTTTTATCAATACACAGACCTCATTGGGGTTTCTTTTTTTTATTTATTGCACTTTTTTGACTAATTAAAAGGAGTATAGAGGACAGGAGCAGAATGACAGCACCCGGGTTTGAACACTCAGGACTTCTGAGAGAAGAGGTTTATGCCCTGGCATGTGCGACCAGGACTGAGGAGCTCTCAGCCCAGGCCCACCCCTGGAGACAACAATAAACAATTGCTCACTAAAAGGGCAGCTAAAACAAAAACGGTCCAGAATTTTAAATAACAATGAATGGTGAAAATGTTTATTATTTAATTTGCAAGCTTTCCACGTCAATTTTACTTCGTGGCAAAACCCCTTTAAATGTATTGTTCAGACGTGATCAGGACATATTTTCGGCCTCTGGATGTAAACAAATATACTTCTAAACACTGACAGCAGGCTTATCACTGATGAACAAGTTGTAGTAATTTTTTATCATCAAAGAATAAAAATTTAAATTTAAATAAGTTCAAAAAAAAAAAATCCTCAAAACTTATGTATTTTTTCATTCTTCCTCCCCCAATTCTCTCTTTTTCTTCCCCAAATCTTTATAAAATATACATTGCTCTCTATCCACAGTAGACAAAATATAGCTATTATCAAGACGACTACTAAAAAGTCAAGAAGAAGCTTCATTCAGCTGATATAAAAATTCACTCGTAAACCCAAACCCGAAATTGAAGACCAGCACCTCATTCTATCCCCCACTGCCCCCTCGTTTCCTATTCCCTGCACCTCGTTCCAACCCCCCGGCGCACTGTTCCTATCCCCCGGTGCACCCGTTCCTATCCCCGGCTGCACCTCGTCTATCCCCAAGCTTCCAACCTCGTTCTATCCCCCGCTGCATCTCGTTCCTATCCCCCCGCTGCATCCTCGTTCCTATCCCCGCTGCACCTCGTTTCCTATCTCCCCGGGTGCAACCTCGTTCCTATCTCCCCCGCTTTCACCTCGTTCCCATCCCCCGGGTTTCCCCCCTCGTTCCTATCCCCCCGGCTGCACCTCGTTCCTATCCCCCGGCTGCACCTCGTTCCTATCCCCCCGGCTGCACCTCGTTCCTATCCCCCCGGCTGCACCTCGTTCCTATCCCCCAGCTGCACCTCGTTCCTATCCCCCGGCTGCACCTCGTTCCTATCCCCCGGCTGCACCTCGTTCCTATCTCCCCGGCTGCACCTCGTTCCTATCTCCCCGGCTGCACCTCGTTCCTATCTCCCCGGCTGCACCTCGTTCCTATCCCCCCGGCTGCACCTCGTTCCTATCCCCCAACATCAGTTATATCAAAATTATGGCACTGAGCAGGGACCTTCCATTCCTGAATTATTAAAACATAGTACAGCATAATTTGTGGATTTCCCAGGACAGGAGCCATATATAATATTGCTCTCAGTACATAATATTACACGCTGTTTTTCATGATGAATTAGTAATGGTGGAATGGGCCGTATTCAGTGCTTGCCTCTGATAGCTCCCCTTACAATATTTCTTTCATATATTATAATCCTGTGTTGGCCCCTGTGGCTCATAGCTTATGCCTAGAAATAAGAAACAAGAGCGGCTTTGGTAACATCTCACACAAGACCAATTTATTATATTGAAATACTTCTATTCCCGAATTCACTGTCAGCAGAGGAATAGGAATCTCGAAATGATCCTCACACGGATGTTATATGTTCTGTAAAGTGCTACAACACTGATATCCGCACTGGCTCAGATAGCGGCCAATGACAGGTTCATGAACCTACTTGTATTTCCCACACCAACAAAATAGGCTGGACCTCTGGACAAATGATTGGCACGTCCTATTGTGTCACTCTTTCCATTCCAATTAGATTGTAAGCTCTTATGGGCAGAGACCACTTTATTTTTCTCTTATTGTTTGTTTATTTGATGTGATTACATTATTCAATGTAATTAATTCCTTTACTTTTTTGTTATTTCCTAAGCGCTGCGGAGAATGTTAGCACTATAAAAATATATGAAAATTATTACATAATGCATTCATCATATCTATATGCTATCTATACATCTCCTATCTATCTATCTATACATCTCCTATCTATCATCTATCTATCTATCATCTATCTATCAATCTCATTTCTATGTTTCCAATCTATCTATTGATCTATTTAGTAATCTATCTAAAAAATATATTATCTGTCCATGTCCTGTCTATCTGTTTATCTATCTAGCTACCTCATATCTATCTGTATATTATCTATCCATCCTCTATCTACAGTATCTATCTATCTATCCATCTCTTGTCTATCTATTATTATCTATCTACACCTATTTATCAATCTAATTTCTATGTTTATAATCTATCTATATTATCTATCCCTGTTCTATCTATCTATCTATCTATGTATCTATCTATCTCATATCTATATATCTCATATCTATCTATCTTTGACATCATAGAATAAAGACACTGTTTGGACACCATCTTTGTTAGGAATTTTCTGAAATAGATATTAGATAGACAGATAGATGGATGGATAGATAGATAGATAGATAGATAGATAGATAGATAGACAAGAGATGGTTAGATAATAGATAAGATCATAGGTAGAACAGATAGATAATATGTAAAGTCACAGAATATATAGAACAATTCATCATATGTGATGTCACTGCATTACTGTTCCATACTAATTGCATTTGTCCCCTTGCTGGGGTGAAGTGGTGTAAAGGAGGACACATGACAAGCACATTATGATGGATGTCTCTGTGCCATAATGTAATAATAACGGGGTTTTATTTGCTGTAAATAGATTATATGGCTAAGTAATTCACAGAGCAGATTATTGACAGGTGAGATGGATGGAGATGGCCTGCGTCCGCTCCACATCTCTTGCTGGGTTCTTTCTGCAAACTCATTTTGTCACCTCTGTTTAGCATTATGATTAACTGGAGACAGGTACGAGGCCACATGATGCAGGCACAGGAAAGCCTCTCTTGCTGGATTTACATTCACCTATTTACACCATCTATCCATCAAAGCCAATATGCCTAGTAATACTGTACAGTATAGCAATATAGTAGGAAAAGAAGGGTCACTGCATCACTGCCATTCAGTAATTTGGGAAAAATGGTACCAACCCCTGTGGGGCTGTAATGACACCATATTAGTTGCCAACAGAACTTTATATAGGATAGAGAGCTAGAGGAAAGAAACACAGATGTCATGCCTGCTGTCATAATTGTTCAGGGTCAGCAATTGCCACTATTAATGGTATCTACATTAGTAGCCTGCGCTTTGGGGGCACTTATGGGTGTACAGCTTTTAAGGGCATACGCCCTGATTTTGCTGGTAACACATGGAGTCATTTTATGGGGGCTCTCTTTGATTGCACTGTTTTATGAGCACTTCTGGCTGCACCATGTAATGACAGCACTCTGAGTGGCACTGCATTGTGTAGTCACTGACTACTGTTTTACTGGGCAATTTCTTATTGTAATGTTTCATGGTAGCCATCTCTGACACTACAGCACAAAGTCATGTTTTGTTTTATGGGGACACTGACTGGCACTATATTATGGAGTCACTGTCTGCACTGTTTATGGGACACTTTCTGGAATATCATGGAAGAACTCACTGACTGGCACTATATTATAGATTTCTTTACAGTCCTCTTTTATCGGGGGAAACGCTCCTATCTCACTATTTTATGGGTCACTTTCTGGTTATAGGGTTTCATGGGAGCACTCGCTGACTGATGCTATAATATCAAGTCACTTATTGCGCTGGTTTACGGGGTACTCTGATTACACTGTTTATGGGATCATTCGCTGACTGGCACTGTATTATAGAGTTGCTTACTGTACTTTTTTATAGGGTTCTCTGTGATTGCATTATTTTATGGGACTGTTTCTGGCTATGCTGTTTCATGGGAACACTGTCTGACTGGCACTATATTATGGAGTCACTGCACTGTTTTATAGAGATACTCTCCGACTGCACTATTTTTTGGGATCACTTGCTGACTGGCAACATATCACAGAGTCAAAAACACAACACAAGGTCATACAGATCAATGGCTAGACAATAGACTGAACCCAGTAGGAGGCAACACAAGCCCCTGTACTACTTGGGAAAGATATAACAGATGCAGATAACTAATGAGCAGTAGCTTACACACCCCTTCATTGGGGGAACAACTGAATGATAAAAAACTATACATTGAATAAGTACCAGTTCACACCAGTATGCAAAAAGCCACAGTATAATACATGAGGAGACTGCACAAATGCAAAAATACCGATAAGACACACCTTCTATGTATGAGAGGGGTGGTTGCTGGTATATAGATAAGGCGGTAAAAGATGGTGAGTAAATAATTTCCTATATTACAGAGTTGCTTACTGAGCTGTTTTAGGGGCATACTGTACTCTCTAATAACACTATACTATGGGACATATTCTAGCTATGCTGTTTCATGGGAGTACTCACTGATTGGTACTGTATTACAGAGTGACTTACTGCACTGTTTTATGAGGGTTCTCTCTGATTCAGTGATTTTATAGGACATTTTCTGGCTATGTTTTTTCATGGGAGAACTTCCTAACTGGCACTGAATTTTGGAGTCACTGCACTATTTTATGAAAATATTCTCTGATCATTCTATCTTATGGGATCACTGCTGTCTGGCACCATATTATAGAATCACTTACTGTGTTCCTATGTAGATATCTTTGTCTTTGCTTCATGCACGTATTTATGGTCTGTGCAGACACCTACCTTTTGACAACCAATTTACATTAAAAGATAGATGAGTCCCAGATTGTGAAAGCACTTAATAGAGTATAGTCCAAAAGGTCTTCATCCATAACATTTTTGGAAATGCATTAAAATGAAATAAACCCATTGCTCATTCATCTTATCCTACCCCTTGTGTAAAGTTGACTGTATGGCTGATGACATGATCTAGAGCACCAGCATTACAAAAGATCTTCAATTATGCAAATAATCAATCAATAATCAAAGGAAGAAAATCAGCAGTAAAGGGCAGATCGCAGCTCTGAAACATTCTGTGTAATGCCAACCTTGACTCATTGTCTCATCTTTTCTATTCATTATTGTAAAGTAACCCGAGTACCAGATTCCCCTTTATTGACTTGGGGCAGACACAGAGGGCAAGAACAGTGTATGGTACCCTTGTAGCTCAGCATACAGCACCCAGTTATGTTTCTTTAAGAACGCACCAGCAACTTGTAGCTAATTCATAAATTCAGTCCTTAACTTGTCATAGTAATCTGCTTTAAAGGTAAGGGTGCATCTCCACGGCATAGGACAAATATATTTGTCCTGTTTTGCGGCCGTCCCCAGGGCCGCGGGGGGGACGGCTTTTCTCCACGATGATGCAAAACCGCCGGACGGAAAACCCGTGCAGTGGGGACTGCTGCACGGGTTTTCCATAGAGCATTAGCATTTGTGCTAATTTTCGCCCGGTTTTTCATGCGGTCTGAAAAACCGCAAACCAGCTGAAAAACCTGCCGAAAAACCGTGCCGTGGGGACATGCCCTAAAAGTGGACTCCCCTGAGGGACTGTAAAACCCCATAGGTTGCACATATGGTATTTCCACCCACTGTATTAATTGCTAATGTTGTGGTGACAGGTGATCCACTCAAATATTTCTTAAGCCTTCTTAACAGGACTCTCTATTCCCAGTCCTTTTAACCTTTGCAAGCTCCACAATAACTATGGAGAAGATTTGACCAACCTTAACAGAGACCCTTCTCAGTTGGTTGCAAGGGTTTCCTATGTCTTCTGTGCTTCCTAGAGAATAGCTAAGATGACTATACTTTTAATACATATGTCAGTTTGATAAATCTGTAGAAGATAAATAGATATGATATAGATACAGGGGCGTTGCTAGGGTCCCAAAACATCCGGGGCTCGGGCCCTTAAGTTTTTCTGAATAGGGCTGGGTTCACACGGAATTTTTTGCGTCACATTGTGAACTGCGGATGTATTTTTACAGAGAAAACCTTTGTATGTAGGCTCAGGAGAAATATAAGTGATTACACTGCAGTTACATTTGGTGACTTACAGGAGACGTTTCTGAAGAGTTGTTCTCTTTCTCTTCGTCTCCATCTGGCCCAGACGCCATGACGTCCTCTCCTGGCAACGACTCTTCACTGTAGAATGTACAAAACATCTTAGACTCCTCATTTTATCAGCATTTCTCTACAATTTACTATCTCTTTACAAAATCCCCATCTATAGTGCCCCAAATGGTAATAATTACCCCCTTGTAGGTAAATATTTGCCCCCCTATAGCCAGGTAGTAGCCCACTGTAGCCAGGTTGTAGCCCCTTTTAGTCAAGTTGCTGCCCCCTCTAGCCAGGTTATTAGCCCCTCTAGCCAGGTTACAGCCCAGGTTACTGCCCTCTGTAGCCAGGTTACTGCCCTCTGTAGCCAGGTTACTGCCCCCTGTAGCCAGTAATATGCTCCTTGTAGTCAGGTTATTAGTCCCCTGTAGCCAGATTACTGCCCCCTTAGCCAGTTAATATGCCCCCTATAGCCAGGTGATATGCCCCCCTAGCCACATATAATATGCCCCCTGTAGCCACATATGCACCCTTAGCCACATATGCCCCTCTGTAGCCACACATGCCTCCTGTAGCCACACATGCCCCCCTGCAGCCACACATGCCCCCATGCAGCCACACATGCCCCCCCTGTAGCCACACATGCCCCCCTGTAGCCACACATGCCCCCTGTAGCCACACATGCCCCCCTGTAGCCATTAATATGCCCCCCTGTAGCCATTAATATGCCCCCTGTAGCCACACATGCCCCCTGTAGCCACACATGCCCCCTGTAGCCACACATGCCTCCCTGTAGCCACACATGCCCCCCTGTAGCCATTAATTTGCCCCCTGTAGCCACACATTCCCCCCTGTAGCCCCTAATATTCCCCCCTGTAGCCACACATGCCCACTGTAGCCACCATGCCCCCTGTAGCCACACATGCCCCCCTGTAGCCATTATGCCCGCTGTAGCCACATATGCCCCTCTGTAGCCACACCCCCCTCTGTAGCCACACATGCCCCCCTGTAGCCACATATGCCCCCTTTAGCTAATAAAAATAAAATAAAAAAACTTACATACCTAATGAGGCACGGTCCGCGCGTCCAGGTCTTGCAGCTTGTGAACGATGTAAGCAGCGTGATGTCATCACGCTGCTTACGCCGTCTCACGGGGCCCGGGACCTCCTCAGCCGGCAGAGCTGCCGGCTTAGAGGATCCCAGCGTCGCAGGGGGGGTGATGAAAGCGATGCGTTGCGCCCCCTGCGACGCGGAGGTGTATGTACGGCGCTAACCAGGCGCTGTACATACAGGGGGGAAGACAGGACGGGAACGATCTGTCCTGCCTCCTCCCCGACTCTGAATGCGTGGCCGCTGTGAAAAGGCCGTGCAGTCAGAGATCCGCGGGCGCCGCCCGCACCAAGGAGTGCTCCAGGCCCACGGCCGCGGCCTGGAGCCCGCAGAGACTCGGGGCACAGGCAGATTTATTCGGGGCTCGTGCCCCGAATGAATCTGCCTAGCGACGCCCCTGGATAGATATGTTCCACAGGACCTTGTCTCACTACGAAGATCATAGTTGAAAATGTGGGGACCAAAAATCTAAGGATGTACGTCCTTGGTTACTATTGGCAAAGTGCTACGGTTTTAGAGAATGGGCTGGTTTACATGTGCTTAGCAACGGTGTTTGTTTACTGGTCAGGGAAGCATTCTGTCCTGCCCAGGTCGTGCACATGCAAAGGAAAGGCAGTGAAGAGGAGGGGCAGGGATGTGTGTATTGGCAGGCACGGAGGAGAAGCAGGGAGAGGACTTGCAGGGGGATTGTGACGTCAGGAGGACTGTGACGTCACGATGCCCACAATGCATTGTGGGCATCGTGACTGACAGTTGTCATGGCGACCAGTGCATAGGAACAATGCTATGTACTGGCCTGCCTTCTAACAGCAACCTTCAGAAGATCTGTAGATTGCTGTTATAAATCCCCTATGGGGAAAACGCCCCAAAAAAGATAAAAAATAAAGTACCCATATTTGGTATCGCCGCGTGTGTAAGAACCTGTCCTATAAATGTGTCATATTAATTAACCTGTACGGTGAACGCTGTTAAAAAATTTTTTAAAAAAACAATCAAAGCATTGCGATTTTATTTCATCCCGCAGCACATAAAATGGAATAAAAAGCGATCAAAAACTCATATAAACGCCAAATTTGTACTAATTAAAACGTCAGTTCATCCCGCAAAAAAAAAGTCCTTACACCTCTCTGTATATGGAAAAAAAAAAAGTTATGGCTCTCAGAAGACAGCAATGCATAAAAATAGTTTTACACAATAAAAACTATATAAATTGGGTATCGCCGTAATCGTATCGACCCACAAAGTAAAGCTAACTTGTCATGGATACTGCACAGTGAGTGCTGTTCAAAATAGAAATAATAAACACTCCTAGGATTGCAGTATTTTTGTCACCCTGCCTTCCAAAAAGTGGATTTAAAACTGATCAAAAAGTCTTGTCCCCAAAAAAATGATACCAATAAAAATGTCAACTCATCCCGCAAAAAACAAGCCCCTACACAGCTCCGTACACAGAAAATAAAAAAGTTATGGCTCTCAGACTGCGACGATGCAAAAACGTGTTTCCTTTTTGAATAAAAGTGTTTTTATTGTGTAAAGCAGTAAAACATGAAAAAATATACAAATTTGGTATCATTGTAATCGTATTGACCTGATGAGTAACGCTAACATGTCATTTATACTGTACAGTGACAGCTGTAAAAAATAAAAAACACTACCAGGAATGCTGTATTTTGTTCAAAACGCCTTACAAAAACCTTAATAAAAAGTGTTCAAAGCGTCATATGCATCCCATAATGGTACTATTAAAAATGTTAACTCGTCCCACAAAAAAACAAGCCCATAATCAGCTCTGTATACAGAAAAATAAAAAATCTATGGTTGTCAGAATAGGACAACATAAAAACACAATTTTTATAGACCTATTTCTATTGTGTAAAAGTAATAAAACATAAAAAAAACTACATAAAATTTATATCATTGTAATTGTACCCCCCCCCATAGTAAGTTATCCTGTTTTTTATCCCTACGGGAACTTTGTAAGAATGAACCCAAAAAAAATGGGGTCCCCCCCCCCTTTTTTTAAAGCCCATTGTGGGGCTGAGCACCCCGCTTGCAGGAGCAAGAGTCTGCGCACTGTCAGTACCCCCCTGTAGACGTCTGCTGGGAGCTGTGTGAGTGACAAGGTCCAGCCTCCTGAAAAGGGCGTGTCACCAGCCTGGGGGACCCGGATCACTACAGGGGCGGGATCTGGGGGATCAATTTAAATCCCCCGCTAGCTGAATGCTGCCGGATATTTTCCGGCTGCTTTCCTGTGCTTTGTTTGTTGTCTGCTTAATGTGACCTGACCTCGCTTTTTCTTCTGTTTTTTACCCGCTCATTCGTGTTTGCCCGGCTTGTTTACTTTTCCCCTTGGTTTTATTTGTGGCTTTGGCGTTCCCTTTTGGGGATTTACCCCGGGCTTGCTGAAATTCCCTTTCCTCCCGACTACCCCCAGCACTTTAGCAGCGCGGGACTGTCCCCCCGTTGCCTCGGGCCCCCTAGGGGAGACGTCAAGCAGGCAGGGACGTGGGCTGGGGTTTTAGTCAGGGCTCCTGTACCCCCCTTGACTGCCCAATACTGAAAAAAAAAATATGGAACCCTGGGCGCCCAAATGCACATACAAACCCTATGAGATCCCTGAGGGGGGTGAATCCAAAGTGGGGCAACTTCTAGAAGGTTTCACCTGTTCTGGTACTTTGGGGGCTTTGCAAATGCAACATGGCCCCACCAAATCTGCGTTCCAAAACCCCAAATGTGCTCCCTCCCTTGTACCCCTGCCATGGCCCAACACCCACATGTAGGTATTGCCCGAGTTTGGGAAGAAATTGCGTGACAAAATTTTGGGTGCTTTTTTCCAGGATTCCTTGTAAAAATGAAAAATTCAGCAAAAATTGCAAGTTTGTTGGAAAAATATAATATTTTTAATTTTCACACCCTTAACACTAAAAAAAATTGTGAAATACCTGTGAGGGGTCGATATACTCACTGCACCCCTGGATATATTCCTTAAGGGGTGTAGTTTCCAATATGGGGCCTTTTTATGGGAGTTTTAGCACTTTAGGGCATCTGCAAACATGAAATGGCGCCTAAATAAAATTGTAATGAAAATGAGACCCAGAGTCCATGGTGCCCTCCTACCTGGGGCTTGTGGTTGAGCCAAATCATGCACTACGCCCACATATGGGATATGTCTGAAAATGGCACAGTCTGGGGAATCAATATTAAGTTGCATTTCACATTTCACTGATCACATCAACCATGTTCTTGTGAATAATGGATAAAAATTGACAATCTGCAAAAAAAAGTGAAATTTGAAATTTCACCTCCACTTTGATTAATTCCTGTGAAACACCCATGGGTTAATAAACTTCCTAAATGCTGTTTTGAATACTTTTAAAGGGGGGTGGTTTCTTAGGTGAATCATTTATGGGGGTATCTAACATACAGGCCAATCAAAATCACGTTAGACCTGGACTGGTCCCTAAAAAAATGTATATTGCAAAAATTTTCTTGAAAAAAGTGAAATACTACAAAATTTCGAAAACCCATAATGACGTATAATAAAAAAAAAGACATTAAAAAAAAAGATGCCCAACCTACAGTAGACTATGGTTGATGGGTGTTATAAATTATGAGTGGAATAACTATTTTGTCTTACACACAGAAATTTTTGAAGTTTGAAATGGTAAATTTTTCAAATTTTCACGTTTCTTTGATATTTTTCACAAATAAGGATTTTTTGGACCAAAATTTCTTACTATTTTAAAAGCCAATTGTCACCAAAAAACTTCTCTAATAAAAGGATAGTAAAAGTGTCAAAAAGTTTTCCCCTACATGACACAGCAATTTTTAAAAAAATGGGCTCGCAAGAGGCCAAAATGGCTCCGGCGGAAAGGGGTTAAATGAACAAAAGAGACCATCTCTTTAGAATGCCACACATGTCCAACTGTTTTTAATGTTTCAGTTTTCAGTAATTTTTTTGCACAACTTGCTACTCTAAAGGAGCTTAGGGGCCCTTATGAAAAAAGTTTTGGTCTAAAACTCACTTTTTTTTCCCATAAGGTTTTTCTTGGTTTCTAGAACCACTAACATGTTTCGATGTAAAAGAGGAAGGACATTTTTTGGGTCCGAAACTGTTAGCTAAGGGTGGTTTTTGCCTTTTTTTCCCTTTTAAAAACCAGTTTTGGTCTGGTATGTTTTTATTTTTGGATAAATAAAAAGTTTTGGGTTGCCTTTAAACCCCCGGGTGTTTTCAGCTGGTTCATTACATTTTGCTGCCTTTGAATTACTCATCATGCTGTTCACATTTTGACTTCATGAGACCAAGACAACACCTTACAATAGTATCATACCTTCCCCTGGATGCTCTCAGATGGACGTGGCCACTGAGCTTATATATACAGATTCATCAGCAGGGTTTTAAAAGAGACCCGAAGACTGGAGGAGTCACAGAAAGGCAAAGAATGGACTCCTTTTTCTACATCACACAGTGATACCACTTTATTGAAAAAATGCCATTTTTAGAAGATGATGAAACTGCACAACTCCAAGGGGGTGAGAGGGAGCCACCTCCGTCAATTATTCATAACCTTTAATCGCGTGGTCGCGTCTGACACTGGCCCCCCCCACCAAGCACAGGAAACATCGTCTTGCATGGGCCCGGAAGCATCTAGCTGGGCAGGGACCAAGGTCCCCATTTTCTGTTCATTGAAAAGGGCAAAATTTATTTGACAAATGATGGCCGTCACCGATGCTGAAAGGCGTTAAGGAAAACACTATGCATCAGCCAGGTCAGGTACTGGTCAGCTACATTTGCCGGTCATCTAGCACACAGACCACGTTGAGTAAAAATATAAGGTCTGATGTGGACACTTGGTTTTCCCCTTACCCCCTTAAACATCCTGAAAAAATTTTTGAT
>JAODAL010079701.1:0-12487 GCA_025379985.1 Phyllomedusa bahiana | reverse complement strand
AGGTCATGGGGGCATTAGTAGGGGCATAGGGGGCACATGATGGAACTTTTATTTTTCCCTTATAAAAGTAAAGGGTTTTTAGCCCACCATGGAATATTGTGTCGGGTTTTTGGGCCCCAAGTGCACGGGAAAAGACTTGTAGAGCTTGAACAGGTAAAAAGGGCCCGGGAAAACCAAAAATTTTTAAAAGGGGACGGGGTTTGGATACATTTACCCAAAAAGAATAGCAAGATTAGGGTTTTTTCTTTTAGAGAAAAAAAAAGGCTTGGGGGGGAAAACATAAAAAATTATGTTTAAATAAAATCAAAGGTAATTTAAAAATTCTCCCAAGTTTAAATTTATCCCCGGGAAATGTATCTAGAAAAAGGGGGGCTTCCTCTACGTTTTGGGGAAAACGAAAGTTTAAAAACATAAAAAATTTTTAGGGGAAAGGGATTTTTTTCCGGGTAAGGCAGTGAGACTGTAAAAACCCCTCTGCCAGGGGAAAAAATTGTCAGGGTTTGAATTCACTAACAGGTTAAAAAATTTGGTTTTTGGGTTTGCTCTCTGGAGCAAAATTTTTTTTAAACAAGTTATAGTGTCTAGGATTCTGGAGAGGGGTCATTGACCCGGGGGTTTTTTCCCGATTGCCAGTTTGGGGAGTGGGGAAAGGGGAAATTTTTCCCAAAAATGAAGACAATTGGTTTTCACCTCTTTTGGGTTTTTTTTTTCCCTTCCCTTTCTGGATCAACCCCTTACCCACAACGGCTGAACTGGTTGGGTCTCGTCTTTTTTTTTTCCGGCCCGTACAAACTATAAAAACTATGAAAATATAATCTGGGTTTGGCTGTAGGAAAATTAGAGGAATTTAAGAATAGCTTTGTTTTTGCCATCTTTTAATAAGTTACTTTTAAAAAAACTCTTCCATACCTTTTTAAATTTTTATCTTTCTGAAAATGGGCGAAATGCAGGTGGTAAACGAGGCAAAAAAAGGGGGGTTGGACATGGAGGGGGGGTGCGAGAGAAGGTGCTCCTTCCCGTGCTGGTGAAAACACGCAAGCCAAAGGGGTGTCGGTTCAGGACCCCCCAGGCCTGTCATCGTGGGGCGGGGCCCCGTTAATCTCCCGTAACGAAACAGCTTCGCAATTGTTCTTCAGGGTTTTAAAGCAACCCGCATTTTAACGCTTACCTCCTGGGCCTCCCAAATTACGGCCCCAATGTCGTCATCATCATCGTCAAACAACCCTTTCCCAAAATGAAGGGGAAGGGAGCCCAAAAATTTTCAACTGTTTTTACCCCCCTGTGGATAATCCATTTTTGAAGACCTCTTTTATGACAAAAAGCGGGGTTTGGGGTAGAAGGCATTTCCCAAAAATCAAGAGGCCAAAAAAAAGGTTTTGTCTGCTCTGACGCCCAAATTACTGTTTCCATCAGAAAAGGAAAGGAAGGGGGTCAAGGGAAAAATCCCGGGGGGTCAGAAACGTTTTTCAGGGTCTTTTTTGTTTGCCCGCAGTCCCGGGTGCAGAATGTCAGAAAGACGAAGTCACCTGTGTTGGGTGATGGGTGATGATGACAACATTTCGGATCCAACGTGGTTTTTCAGCGAATTTGTTGGGGAGGGGCTTCAAACCCCTGGCGAGGAGGAAAAAAGATTTGGGGGAGTGTCAGTACGGGGTCCCCCCTCAAAAAGGGGGAGGGCGGGGCAGAAGTCCGCCCGAAAATGATTCCGCCGGAAAAAACAGCGGGGAAACCCCCGCTTCCCTTTCTTTGCGTTTTAAAAAAGGGCCAGGCCTCTCAAGGGCCCGGGGGCCTTTTTTGGAGGGCCCCTGATTCACCCCGCGAGTCATATGCCGCCTTTGCCGTAAAAGGCATCTTTAAAAAGGGAAAGGAATCCTTTGGTGTTTAAAACCCCCACCAAAATGTCTAGACACAGCGCGAATGCATGAGTTGAAATAGGGGAACACCCTTGGGCCCAAAAAAGGGCCCCCCCCCAAACCCATGCCGGGTTCCAAAAACTGTCACACCCTCTGTTCCCCCTTTTCATCCCCGCCACCCCAAGCTTCTCAGCTGCCCATGTCTCTCAGAGTAATGCCCAGGGATCAGCCTCCGTTCAGCCTCCCCCGTCACCGAGTACCACCAGCACCACCAGATACCCATCCTACCCCTTCTCCTTCCACCAGTTTGACAACCTGCATGCCGTACAGTGGCCAGTCTAGCAGCCTGCCTTCTTTCTACCAGGTTTGGGAGCAGAAGAAACACTTTAACCCAAACCATCTCAAAGCCAAAAGCCTGAATGTCGGCATTGCCAGGCTTTTGGCCTTGGAAATGTTTGCCTTTCCCTTGGTGGACACAGATGGGTTCTGCCACGTCATGGGCCCTTTCCTGCCCCCAATACCAGATGCTGAGCAGGCATTTCTTTTCCAGAAAGGCGTCCTGCCCCGGCCAGCCACTTTGTCATCTAAAATTTCAAGCATTTTGTCTGCATCTGTGTCCGGGAAAAGCCCATTGCCACCGCACATGACAAATAGCCCCCCAAGGCCCGATTCTCTGTGACAGCTCACTGGGTGAGCGGGGTGGTTGTCTTGGTGGTAACAGGCTCCAGGTGGCGCCGTCTTAAAAAAACCACAGGGGGTGCAGGGTTTTTCCCCCCAAGGTTTTGGTTTGGACATACTGCCCAGAGAAACGGCGGTTTTGAAATTTAAATTGTCTTGGAGCCCGTAAAAACACAAGGTAGGGTTGGGGACGGTTTCGTAAGGGCCCGAGCGTGGGGGGATGCAAGAACTTGTGCGGCAAGGTGGTGTGCGATAACGGTCAAATCTGCTGGCCTCCTTAAGTCGGTAGGCTGGAGAAACCCCCCCTTGCTGGCACATGTCATAAACCTTTGTGTCCAGAAATTTCTAAAGCGCTACCGGGGGTCTGGATGCTGCTGAGGAAGGCTCGAGGTCGGGAGCTCAACTTCCCCATTGCCCCCCGCTTTCCCCGCCTGTTGCATTGCAGCGTCAGCTGGGCCCTCCCGTCAACCTTTCCCATTGTTGAGTGGCACAGCTGGAAATTTCACTCTCCCATGCTCCAGCGATTGTGGCAGCAGCGCATGCCTTTCGCAGTATAAGTGAACATGGCCGAAAGCAGCATGGGCCCTCGGGGTGTTGGGGGCCACTGGGGATGGGCAGGTGAAAGCCTCTGATATCCTTACCAGTTTTAAAAGAAGTCAAAAAAATGGCAGCCCCTTGTCGCAGAGCATTGTGGGTTTCTTGTTTGGAGCGATGTTGGACAGCTGAAAATCAGGTCCCCCGAGAGGGGACACAGATGCGGCAGGAGCCTTTTTTCCCGTCAAACCCAGAAGGCCCGAAGTTTAATTTTTTGGGGTCTTCATTAGGCATGGTTGGGGGGAGGGTAGTGCAAGGTGGGTTGTCTCAGGGTGATCATCTGAGGCAAATCGGGTGGTTGAAGCTGTGCCGGAGGGAAAAGGGGGGAGGAGGAGGATGAGGTTTCCTGGAAAACCCCGTTTCCCCGTCCCGCCTTATAAAAAGGGGGTTGCACCCAATTTAGGCGGAGGGGGGAAGATGGGAAGTCAGTTTGCTGTGCCCCCTTGCCCCCGAGGCTTGGGAAATCAAGGCTCCTTTCTCAATTAGGCTGGGGTCTCCATTTCTCCAAACATGATTTTGCTTTTAAAGGGATCAAAACTGAAAAACATTACTGGGTGGCCACCCTCTCGATTTGGTACAAAAACAAAATGCACTTTCCTTAAAACCCAACCCCCAAATAGAGAGTAAAAAAGCAGGAATTGGGAACCGTGTGATTGATTTAAATGGGACATCGTTTGGGTTTCTTCAGTTCTTAAATGTTTTCCGGGGGAACAAAATCGAACGTGTTGCAGTAGGGCCCAATGCTGTACTGTAGTATGCCGGCAGCAGGCATTGTGCAGAAACCTAATGGGTGACCTTGGGGAAACTTTATTTACCCCCTCACCAAAGATGTACTGAGGGCACCTACAACAACAGAGACCAGTTAAGATATGGTGCAGGGCTATCTGGGCTCAAAAAACCCAATGTTTTTGGTGTGTTCTGGCCCAAACGACTTTGGTTTCCAAAAAGGATGAATTCCGAGTTCCTCGAAAGCCCCTAGAGGTGTTGTCCTGCCCAGCCAGGTCCTATCTGAGCGGACCTTAGCACGCTTGGGAGTCATTACAGACAAACGCATCGGCTTTCCAAGATAATGTGGATGTTTGACTTTCTTTTAAGTAATCAGGGTAGATTCTGATGAGTTGTGGCCCCCAAATTTTCCCCGGGGCAGATTATTGCCCGTTATTCACATTCCCTTCCCAAAAAATGGTCCTCTTTTAAAACTTTTTTTTAAAAAGATAAATTTTTTACGCAATTTTTATTTTTCAGTTTCCCAAAAGTCATTTTGTGGTTTTGCTTTTTGAGGAGATGTAAAAAGCGCAAAGGGTTTCATGAAAAAAAATGTATTCCATTTACTCACTTTATCTTTAGAATTTTTCGCATTGTCAATGGTTTTGGGGTCATGGTGCTGTGAGATACAGCTATAATCATGGTCCTTTGGAACAGAAATGTGGCTTCTAAGTGGCATTTCTCCCTCACAATTTTTAACAATGGCTGAGAAGTCATTTTTATTATTTTTTGGGGGCATGTTGCTGGAGATACAGCTATAATCATAGTCCTTTGGAACAGAAATGTGGCTTCTAAGTGGCATTTCTCCCTCACAATTTTTATCGGTGGCTGAGAAGTCATTTTTATAATTTTTTGGTTATGCTGCTTTGAAATGCAGCAATACTACAGGTCCTATTCTAAAAAATGTGGTTTCTAACAGACATTTGTTCTTCACAATTGTCAAGAGTGACTCAAGTGTGATGGTGCTGTTAAAAACAGGAATAGGTAGGACACTGTTAATGGACACATATTGCAAAATGACTTGTTTTTGCAAGATCTTTAACATAGCTAGCAATCCCTGTAGTGAGACAACCAATTCAATACAATTCACAAAAAGAGAAACAAAGACGTGGTGGGATTCCATCCTAAAAATGGTGGTTGAAAGACTCCTTTTTCCGTCACTTTTTAATCTGTGGGTCAGACAGGTTTAAGGGTCATGCTGCGTTCCAGGACAGGGATAGTCAATGTCAAGTTCAAGTAAAATGATGGTTCAAATCATACTGCCTTCTGGCACTTTTTAATTTGTGGGTCATGCAGGTTTAAGGGTCATGCTGTAGTACAGGACAGGGATAGTGAATAGTCTGTGAGTTTTTTTCTGTGACTCTTGTTGCCTAATTGTGTTGCCTAAGATGTAGCACGTATCCATTTTACTGTTGTGGATGTTAATTCCAGCTTCTCCAGCCCTGTTTGGGTGTAAGAATGAAGGTGTTGTTCCTCTCCCATAGACTTTAATGGTCATTGGCGATAATCTATTATCGACTATCGGATTTCGGCATGATAATTCACGATATCGACTATCGATCCGATGACGATAATCGACGCAATCGCTCATCACTACCAGTCAGAACAAATCTGTGGATCAATGACTGATCTTGTAACTATAACTTGTAATGCTGTATTAATAAGGGTCTCAATCACACAGCAACATTATTAGAGCTGCCTACACGCTTGTGCATAAGAGGCTGTTGACAAATATAGAAGACGACTAAACAGAGATGTAGCCCTTACATTTTTGTCCCATAAGAATACTGTTCTGGAGGCGAAAAGTGTGTGGTCTGCACCTAAGTATGTCTGCGTAGCTCTGACCTTTAGAGGAGCCTGCTAAAAAATAGCTCAAACAAACTAGTATTTGGTCTGCAATAACCCTAATTCCTATTGTGGTGTTGCAGAGCAGCATGGAGGGAGGCAGAGGCGAGGGATGATGGGAGCGGTTAACCGCAGGCTCAAGCCTGTTCCTTGTCACAGTGGCTACACATTCTTCACCACCCATACCCTCTCATGCTCCTCCGGCGCCCAGCATCAGTGAAGAGGGGGCCTGCACTTTAAGATAATGGTGCTAGTTGATGTTTCCCCGTGGCACACTCTACTGGTGGCATCTCCCTCAACTGCCCGCGTGAGATGGTGTGCGAGGTGCCCTTGATGTGCGGTGCAGAAATGACAGGCAGGAGACAAATGGTTAAAGGTGGTTCAAATTCATCTTAGGCCTCTTTACTTTACTTAGCAAGTTATTATACACATGGCAGTGGGCCATCCTTCATGTTAAAAAACCATCCTTCCAGTTGCAGCCACTCTGTAGCCCAAAAGGCAGGGGGGGATGTTCTAAACCCAGTCCATCTCATAGTGCCTCTCTATCGCTCCACTCACATGCATCCAGGGAGATAAGGTTCAAGCTGACCTCGGCCTGGAGCAGCACAGCCCATGTCAGGTTAGCATGGTGGATCTCTTCACTGACAGCTGCAGATGAAGACACCGATACCCTAAGGTAGATATCAGTGAGCTCTATGTAGAAAAAACTCAGGAGAAGACCATGAATAACCAATTTAGCATTTCCTTTATAACCTTTCATAATCTAAACCCCCCTGTGTTGTCATGGTTTTTCTTGCCAAAGTCTTGCGTGACTGCAGCTGGTTACTTTTTCTGAAAGACAGCATGACTATTACACAATTTACAGACATTTGCAGAAGCCATTAGCTGAAACAAGGGGTGAAATAAGGGTCTTTCTAAAATATTCTTAGTTCAAACATAGCAGAAAAAAGTGCACTTATTAATAAACCCTTATTCAACATTTTTAACCCTTTAGTAGTATACTGTAAACCTACTCCTGTATATAAACTACTAGTTAACTTTCACTTTATTATTTTAGTACTTGATGAAATGAAAGAGAGGAATAATCTTGTGGGCTTGGGACCATCTCGCAACTTCCCTCTGCCAGAGCACCCCGCTCTACTAGGATTGAATTCTTGGCAATAGTCATTTTTCCACAATCAGACAAACTGGTATACAGGAGATTGTGCAGGCTCGCAAGCGGAGCCCGCAAGATCAGTGCATGAAGTCACCTGTAGAATAAAGCAGGTTTTGTGCGCTACCGGCTGGGACTGGAGAGAGCTCCCTTACAACACACAGCAGTACTAGCCTGTACTACTATGTTTTAAAAATTGTGAGTCAAGTTCCCTTTGGAGACCCAAATATTAAATAATGTGAAAATAAAAAAAAAAGGTTTTAAAAATTAAACAGAAAAAAAAAAAAAATTAAAAAAAAACACGCACACCTCCAAATTTTTTCATTACAAACGGCAATTACCCACCAAAAAATTAAATAAAATACAGTAAACATATTTGGTATCAAAAGCATGCATAACAACCAAGCCTATAACAACTCCATAAAAAAAAAAAAAAAAACAGTGCAAATGTGATTTTTGTCCATTCTTTCAGTGCACAAAATAGAGTTAAAATGCGATCAAAAAAGTTTTATAAATCTCAAAATGGTACTAAGGGAGAACATCAGTTCATTTAGCAAAAAAAAAAAAAAAAAGCCCTTGTATATGGAAAAAAAAAAAAAAGTTACAGCTATCAGAAGTTAGAGATGTAAAAAATATTGCTTTACACAATAAAAACATTCCAAAAAAAAAAAAAATTTGTTTCGACCTACGGAGTAAAACTAACTTTCCTTTTTTACTGCACGATGAGTGGTGTTAAAAATAAAAAAAAAGGGAAACGCTACCAAGACTGCTGTACTTCATTTTTGTTCAGAAAAAATAAATTCAAACCCCTTACCAATATTTGACGTAACATGCATCATGTTCGGAAAAGGGGTTCCCCCAAGTGGGGAGTTGCCAGATTGCGGCTTGGACCCGAGGTATTACTGCTGGCCTCATGCTGCATCACCCGTGGTCAGAGCGCGATCCGGCCAAAGGTGATTAACCCTTTAGCTGCCGTGATGTATTACATCGCCGCAGCTAAGGGAAAGACAGAAGGAGTGAGTTCCTTCTGTCTTTCATCAGTGCAGCAGCAGCACGATCGCCGCTGCTTCTCCTCTATGGACAGCATGGGAGTGTAAGAAAAAGTTGGCACTTCAGAGAGTACATTAAAGAGCCTGGCGATATCTGTGGGGCACAACTCCTTTCTCCACACCACAACCTGAAACAATTCTAGATTCCTTCAACTTCCTGCCTTAATTAGGCCCGGCAAAACATGGCCTGGATACTTGGGAGCAGTCCTCATACCCAACTCTTAGGTGAAATTTTACATAAGATACACGATTTGCTTCAAAAGTAATAAAAAAAAGCTTCTTGTTCCCAGCTAGTTTACAACACAGCCTACGTAACATTTAGAAACATCACTGAACCAATCAGAAGGCTTCAAATTCTTTTTGTCACTTCCTGACACTGAGGGCAAAGGTTAATGATTAGCACACGCCTAATATCAATATAATTATCATTATTTTTTTTTAAAAACCATTTTCATAAGTTATTTTTATGTACATGTTAAATCCGAAAATACCTATAGAGAAACTCTAATAGAAGGCAATGAGGTCATTTCGATAATTTAAACCGTACGGGGCTCTAGCATTCAGATTTATAATCCAAATTGCTTCCCGTCGTCTGACATCTTATGCCAATCTCCACCCACTCATGGCTCTTAACTCTCTCATTGCCACTGAAAGTGAACATATCAAGTGATCACATCATGTTCCTCACTGCCCCTGATATATTTATTTTTTATTTTTTTATACCCACTATATGTTCTGCTATCTGGCTTTTAGTTTTTTTTGTTGCTGCCCATATAACTTTTATTGCATTGTTTGGACCTGGTGACATATATTGTGTGATTTGTCTCACAGTTTAGTAAAGTTTTTATCGAAAAATTTTTTGTTCCATCTGTATTCGAAAACTGACAAGTTTTATTAGCATATTGACAAACATTACAGTGTGCTCCGCCACATTGAAAGAAACCCTCCTGGGATAACTAAATATTTTGTGTTTTACCAGTTTTAAATACACTGTGAGAAATGTAATTTCCTATAGTTTTTCCACGTTTCGGGACACACTGGACACCACTTTAAATTAGTTCTGCTAGGACAGGATTTTTTCTCAGAATTGATAGATTTTTATAAAATATATTATTGCTTTAAAATCTCTGCTAAACTTTACAGTAAAAACAACTTGTTTTGAAATGTATCTTTTTTCCTATCCTGCAATAAATATTGCCGTGTTTTCATTTATATTTTCCATTTTCACAATATTCAATAGATTTTGTGTATAGCCTCATCTATTCTTATTTGTTCCGCATTAAAATCCAAGTCCATATCTTGTTCAGAGTTTCCAGCAATCTTGAAAAAGGGGGAGGCTTAAGAGGACGAAGGGTACTGTCATTAAGCATGCTGTGGTCCCCGCTCTGGGCCACGGTCACGCTCGTTTTTTTCTGCCCTAGATCCACTGACAATTACTTCTCCCTGCTCATGCTCCACTCTGTTCTCTGGCTGCTGGCCTGTGCGCATGTGTCCGCTCCCTAGAGCGCACTTAACGCTCAGCGTCTCTCTGAGTTTTAAAGGATAATCACCGGGTGCTAACCCTTTTTTAAAACTATTTCCCCCACACGTCCCTGCCAGTTGTTGGTGTGTTTAAAGAGAGATTGGTGATTAGCTTGTTTTCTTCTCTACTTTGACCTCTTTTTTGGGACTGTGACTTTGTTTGCCTACCTCCTGCCCTGACCTTTCTGCTTGGACCAAAACTAAAGCTTTGATGACCCCATTGTACCCAGTCATCACTGCATGTGGTCACATCAGGGGTAGCAACTTGGGAGTCCACTGCAGCACAGCCCAACCGGTTTTGTGGTGGGCACTGCTGTAGATCAGGAGGCTCCTTAAAATCGGCTCACCTGGCTCATACCCTCTGTTTGGGTCACCCAGAGGATCACCATCCTCCATTCCTGATAAACAAAAACTTTCCCCATAGTCCTTCCCTATTTTATTGTTCAATGTTCTTATTATGTGATGTTAAATTGTTGCGTGTGTACCAGCTGAATTTCTGCCTAGTTCAAATTGAATCTTTTTACAAGATCGCCTCTTTGTACTTACCTCTTCAAGCGGGTACTTCTGCTAAAACATTTGCTATGATCCTGATGGTACCAAGGTATTAACCCCTTAATGATGCTTGGCATAAATTTACGTCACAGGTGCCAGTAAGGGGCTTTGTAGCGTTAATCTTGGCACGGTTCCACTACACAGCCGGGCGTTTCAGTTGCTAGTTGCAGTTAATGTCCTCTGGTTACAGTAAGGATGGAGCCAGCTCCATACTATGCTGTTTAACCCCCTTTGACATCTCGGGGAGTAAGTAACAGTGCAGGTAGTAGTAAAACTGCCATCTTTGTACACTTTAATACATTTTCTATACAATGCAATAGGCTGTACAAACGAGTGTGTCCCCTATTGGTGAAGAAATACAGGATAATTGCCAGCTCCAAAGAATCAAAAACAAAGATATAAGTAATCTTCTTTATTTCTTTACTTTTAAAATCCAAGTTCATAGACAACTCCACATAGTAATAGGATTCACATATCCAGTGAAAGGTTTCCTGCTGACGTGTTTCAGATCTAACTGGATCCAAAGAAGTAAAGAAGATGATATCTATGCTTGTTTTGGATTCTTTGGAGCTGGTAATCATCTTTTTTTTCTTCTAAAAATTGGAGGTTTGTTTCACTCCCGCCGGGGTCTCCACCTGAACAAGCATTCTCTGGAAAGACGGTGAGCTGATTATTACTATGCACTTATTTCTCTAGTGTTGAAGCACCCAAGGAGGACTTAATGTTAAAGTAAAAAAAAAAGTTTAAAAGTGTATAAAAAAAAATGAAAAATAAGAAGTTCAAATCACTCCCCTTTTGTCATTTTACAAATAAAATTAAATTATAAAAAAGTTACACATAATTGGTATCACTGCATCCTAAAAAGTCTGCTCTATTAAAATATAACAGAATTTATGCTGTACGCCAAATGCTGTAGAAGGAAAAAAATTCCATACGTCAAAATTGTGATTTTTTTTGGTCATTTCAGGTCTCCTAAAAAATTGGAATAAAAGTGATCACAAAAGTTGTATCTATCCCAAAATGGTCCCCAAAAAAAATTTAAAATTCAGGCACAAAAAATTTTCCCCTCATTTCAGTTCTATAGGTGGAAGGAAAAAAAGTTATTGGTCGGGGGAAAATAAACGTAGGGTTCCCAAATTTTTCCCCAAATTTGGGAAAAGGGAGGGAAATTTTTTTTTCGGTACAAAGGCATATTGCAAACCCTACATATTTGGTATTGCCAAATTTTGAAAAAAAAACCTACACAATTTACTTTTTTCTTTCATTTTTTTAACCCATTTAGCTTTTTTTCTGGGGGTTTTTTCCCAATATTTTTCCCAAAGATAGGGGTGAAGGGAAAACCATTAGAAAGTAATCTTGTCCTGCAAAAAAACCCAATCATATGTCTATGTAGATGGAAAAATAAAAAAGTTCTGGCTTTTGGAAAGGGAAGAGGAAAAACAAAATGTCAACCAAAAAAAAAAGCTTGGTCCTTAATGGAGTTAAAATTTTTATTTCACAAAAAAGTTTTTTGGGCTAAATTCTCCCTTTTAAAAAGGTTTATTTATTTAGTGTGAAGCCTTTAAAACCATCTTTTATTTTATTTGATTAAAGGGGATGCCTTTTACGCCCGGAGATTTTGACAAGGGGTGTGTCATAAGAAGTTCCTGCATATCTTTCACACTACCTTCCCTCTAGAGAAAGGCAGAGCTGCCACCTTCATTTGTAATTTGTTTTTTAAACTCTAGATTAATCTCTTACCCTAAAAAAAGGGTTTCTAAAAAACCCCTCTTCTATTATTTCACTCCGAACAAAAACGCAAATTTTTTTTATTCCCTTTTTTTTATACAGAAGACAAAACAGGTAGCTAAAGGTGGGCTGATAATATGCAGGGACATCAATGCAGTAGTCTACTGGGACTCAGATAGCTCATACGCACTGTACTCCTTTATTGCATTATTTATTGCATTATCTGAAGAAGATACAAATGGCTTATGGAGTTACTAGCACCCTGCAGGGAAAAAAAATTACACATTTTATTTAGCACCCAAAAACACTCAAATTTTAGAATTTTTCCCTTTTTTTGGGGGATAGGAACATTTTTTCTGACCCCCAAACTACAGCTAAAAAAAAAAAAAACTTGCTGAAGGCCCGTCTAAATGGCTAAGAAAATTAAAAGTATATCTAAAATTTAAAAACTACTTTTTTCCTGGTATTACCACTCTTTCTTCATTACTTAAACCCCTTTTCCCCTTTCAGCCAGTTTTACTTTCCTGAAAAGCCCAATTTTTTAAAAAACTTACATGTGAAATTTATGTGAAAATAACCCTTTTTTACACATTCAGAAATTGTTTTTTCGTGAAATAGTGATGAGCGAATTACGTTGACTTTTTGTCATCGGGTCGATAGTTTGTATCGGCCCTTATCAATAAGATATCCGGGTAGTCGATAATAGGTTTTTTTCGGGGGAAAGACCCTTTTTAAATCTATTTGGGGAG
>JAODAL010079700.1:0-12487 GCA_025379985.1 Phyllomedusa bahiana | reverse complement strand
CACGGGCCCACTCCCGGGCTGCCCCGAGGGGCACAACAAAGGGGCCAGGAAAAGGTATTTTCACGAGCCTTTGATGGAAAGGGTTGACTGACCCCAACAGCCCCGGCGCCATCCAGAGCAGTCCCAGCGGCGCTACCAGACAGGCCCAAAGGCCAAGGTAGCACCAACAGAAGGGCGAACAAACAAACTAGAATAAAATTTGCGGGTCAAACAAAGACGGACAAAAGGATGCCAAGCAAAAGGAAAAAGGGAACAAAAATAGACAAAAAGCCCCAAAACAAAGCGAGACATAAGCTAAATCAGGCAAAAACCAAGGATGCCCAGGCGGGAACACCAGAGAAAAAGGGAAAGGGAAACTCACAAAGACACGACAAACACAAAGAGACCACATGGGCACCCGGGGCTGAAAAAAAAACCAAATCAAAAACCAGCAACAGACACACCAAGAGACAAAAACAAAAACAAAACATGAACAACACGGATCAGCGGGATGTGAAAAGAAGCAGGCTTAAAACCCAAGGGGAAAGGGGGTTTGGAAAGGGAAGCCCAACCCTGCTGCACCTGTGGAATAAAGGGGGGGAAGAGGGCCCGCCCCCCCTTAAAGGGCAGGGAATCGGGGGCAGCAGCCAAGAGGGGGACGAAAATCACAGGTGAGTAACAGAGGCTACAGGACGCTCACACGACACTGAACAGGAAACAGATTGCGTGGAAAATGGGTACGATGGGGGTTCCAGCAGAGGCCGCAGCGTAAGGACGGAAGGGGCAGGGGACGGACAAGTAAAAGTGTGTTTTTGTATTTTTTTTGGTAAATTAGTCCCATTTTTGTTGTTTTTTTTTGTTGATGGGTGGGACCGAAAGACTGAGGACCTTCGGGCTTGCGGCTTGCGTAGTGGGACTGTTTCAACTAATCCCTCAAATTTGATTTTTTTCCCCAGCAGTTACTTTTTGCCCAAAAAACGGGGAGTTAGGGTCAATTTTTTGTGAAGTGCCCCTTCTAATGCTGGGGGCTTCCCAAAACTTTTTTTTTTTTTTTTTTTTTGTGGGTGATATAAGCGAACCCAGCAGGGTGATTTACAGATGGCGTTCCCCTCTTATCGTTTTATCCATAGCAATTCTCATCGGGTTTTGTTGCATTTTTAGCAGTTTTCCCCATGTGTTAAAAAGGGGGTTTTTTGCAGCGGGGGTTGAATTGGTCCAGACATTTGCCTTTTAATTAACGGCACTCCATTTTTTTCCCCTTTGCAGCAAAGGGCCATAGAACTGCTGCTGGTATCTATAGCCATTGAGCTGAAGTGTAGCTTTTGAGTTTTTGGGGAAATTAGCCCATTTTTGTGTTTTTTGTTTTTGGGGATAGCTGGGACTCGCAAGCATAGGGAGCCTTCCCGTTGGCTTGCGAGCTTGCGTTACTGTAGTATGTATCAACAATACCTCAAAAAATTTGATATTTTTCCCAGCATGTTATCTTTTTGCCCAAAAATACGGGGGAGCTTAGGGTACAAGTTTTTTGTGCAGTGCCCCTTCAAAGGTTGGGGGGTTTGCCAAAAAACTTTTTTTTTTTTTTTTTGTTTGTGGGTGATAAAGCTGTACCCAGCATGGTGTATCTGACAGATGGCGTTACCCTCGTATCCTTTATCCATAGCAATTCTCATCAGGTTTTGTTGTTTTTTTTAGAGTCTTCCAGGGTTATTTTTGGGTTTTTTGCTGCGGGTAATTTGGTACCTAGGTTTTGCTATTAAAACGGGCACCTCCCCATCTTTTCCCATGCACAAAGGGCCATAAAAGCCTGCTGCTGGTTTCTATCGCCATTGAGCGTAATGTACTTTGATTTTTTTGGGTAAATTATGCCCCATTTTTGGGGTTTTGTTTTTGTTGATAGGGGAACCGCAAACATGAGGGCCTTCCTTTGGCTTGCGAGTTTGCTTACTGTAGTACTGTATCACTAATCCCTCATAATTTGATATTTTTCCCCACATTTTATCTTTTTGCCCAAAATACTGGGGAGCTTAGGGACAATATTTTGGCATGCCCTTCTAAGTCTGGGGGCTTGCCACAAAATTTTTTTTTTTTTGTTTGTGGGTGATAAAAGCATACCCGCGGGTGTTTTTACAATGGTTCCCCTCTGATCCTTTATCCAAGCAACCCACAGGTTTTGTTGCATTTTTAGCATTTTCCCCATGTTTATAAGGGGGTTTTTTTGCATCGGGTGTGAATTGGTACCTAGAGCATTTGCTCTTTAAATTAAGGGCACCTGCCTTTTTTTTCCCCATGCACATAAGGGCCTTGACCCTGCTGGGGTATATACCCATTGACTTAAGGAGCTTTTGTAGTTTTTTGGGTAAATTATTTTCCCATTTTTGTTTTTGTTTTTTTATGGTGGGACTCGCAAGAAGAGGACCTTCCCTTTGGGCTTCGAGCTTGCTTTTACTGAGCTATGATCAACAAATACCTCAAAATTTTGATATTTTTTCCCAGCATGTTATCTTTTTCCAAAAAAATACGGGGGCTTGGGGTTTACAAGTTTTTTTTGGCGTGCCCCTTCTAAGTGCGGGGGTTGCCCAAAACTTTTTTTTTTTTTTTGTTTGTGGGGGAATAAGTTTGATACCCAGATGGTGTACGTACGATGCGTTACCCCTCGGATCGTTTTTCCCATATGCAATTCTCATGGTATTTTTTGCTTTTTTTAGCAGCCCTCCTTGTTATAATGTGGTTTTTTGCTTGTGGAATTGGTACCTGACTTTTTGCCTTAATTAACGGCACCTGCCATTTTTTTCCCCATGCACAAAGGCCAAAAAACCTGCTGCGGGTTTCTATACCCATTGAGCTGTAAGGAGCTTTTGTATTTTTGGGGAAATTTATGTCCCATTTTTGTGGTTTTGTTTTTGTGTTAGCGTAGGGACTCGAAAGACATGAGGACCCTTTTTGCCGTTGGCTTGCGGCTTGCTTACTGTAGCACGTATAACAATACCTCATTTTGATATTTTTCCCAGATGTTTCTTTTTCCCCAAAAAATAGGGGGACTTAAGGGGTACAATTTTTTTTTGGGCAGTGACCTTCTAAGTGCGGGGCGGTTCCCACAAAACTTTTTTTTTTTTTTTTTTTGGGGTGAATAAGCTGATACCCACAGGTGACTTACAGTGGCGTTACCCTCTGTATCGCTTTATCCATATGCAATTTCATCAGGTATTTTTGCATTTTTAGCGTCTTCCCTGTTTATAAGGGGTTTTTTTTTGCATTGGTGTAAATTTGGGTACCTAGAGCATTTGCTCATTAATTAACGGCACCTCCATCTTTTCCCATGCAAAAAGGGGCCAAAAAGCCTCTGCTGGATCTATCAGCCTGGCTGAAGGGGGTTTTTTTTGTATTTTTTTGGAAAAATTTTTCCCCATTTTGTGGTTTTGTTTTTGTTTAGCTGGATTCGCAAGACATGGGGAGCCTTGCCGTTGGTTTGCGGCTTGCGTTACTGTATACTGTATAAACAAATCCTCAAATTTGATATTTTCCCCGATGTTTCTTTTTGCCAAAAATACGGGGGAGTTGGGGTAAAAGATTTTGTGCGGCACCTTCAATGCGGGGGCTTGCCCACAAATTTTTTTTTTTTTTTTTTTTGGGGGTGATTAAGCTGATACCCAGCAAGTGTATCTGTTCAGGGGGCGTTACCCTTGTATCGCTTTACCCATATGCAATTCTATCATATTTTTTGCTTTTTTTAGCAGTCTTCCATGTGTTATAATGTGGTTTTTTGCAGGGGTGTAAATTGGTACCTAGAGCATTTGATTAATTAAGGGCACCTGCCATCTTTTCCCTGCGTAAGGGCCATAGAACCTCGTGGTATCTATCAGCCTTTTGAGCTGTAAGTGTAGCTTTTGTGTTTTTTGGTAAATTATGTCCCATTTTTGGGTTTTGTTTTTTGTGATACGTAGGGACTCGAAAGAAGAGGACCCTTTCCCGTTGGTTTGGGGACTTGCGTTACTGTAGCTACTGTACAACTAAACCTAAAAATTTGATTTTTTCCCACATTTATTTTTTGCCCAAAAATCTGGGGAGTTAGGGACAAGTTTTTTTGTGCGTGCCCCTTTTCTAGTGCTGGGGGGCGCCACAAATTTTTTTTTTTTTTTTTTTGTTTGGGGTGAATAAGCGTACCCAGCATGGTGTATCTGTACAAGGGCTTACCTCTGTATCGCTTTATCATATGCAATTTCATCGGGTATTGTTGCTTTTTTAGCATTTTCCCATGTTTTTAAAATGTGGTTTTTTGTTTGTGGTGTGTTTTGGTACCAGACTTTGCCATTAATTAACGGCCCCTCCATCTTTTCCCATGCAGCAAAAGGGGCCATAGAAGCCTGTGCGGTATCTACACCCTTTGAGCTGTAAGTTAGCTTTTTTTGTTTTTTGGTAAAATGCCCCATTTTTTGGTTTTTTTTTTTGTGTAGCGTGGGACCGAAGACATGAGGAGCCTTGCCGGGGCTTCGAGCTTGTGTTACTGTAGCTACTGTATCAAAAAATCCCTAATTTGATATTTTTCCAATTTTATCTTTTTGCCCAAAATACGGGGGAGCTTAGGGACAAGTATTTTTTTCGGGTGCACTTCTAAGTGGGGCGGCTGCCCACAAACTTTTTTTTTTTTTTTTTTTGTGGGGGGAAAAGCTGATCCCCGCGGTGTATCGTACAAGGGCGTTACCCTCTGTATCGCTTATCCATATGCAATTCCACGGATTGTTGCATTTTAGAAATTTCCCGGTTTTATAGTGGTTTTTTGCTGTGGTGTAAGGTACAGGCATTTGCTCTTAATTAAGGGCCCTGCCTTTTTCCCCGCAGCATAGGGCCTAGAAGCCTGCTTGTATCATCACCCATTGAGCGTAAGTGTAGCTTTTGTATTTTTGGAAAATTATTCCTTTTTGGGTTTTGTTTTTTTTGAAGCGTAGGGTTCGCAAGAATGGGGGGCCTTGCCGTGGCTTGCGAGCTTGCGTTACTGTCTACGTATCAACAAAACCCTCTTTAATTTGAATTTTTCCCGCAGTTATCTTTTTTGCCCAAAATCGGGGGAGCTTAGGGTACAAGTTTTTGTGCAGTGCACCTTTAATGCTGGGCGGCTTGCCCACAAACTTTTTTTTTTTTTTTGTTTGGGGTGAAAAACTGATACCCAGCATGGTGTACGACAGATGGCTTTACCCTCTGTATCGCTTTACCATATGCAATTCCATAGGTATGTTGCATTTTTGCAGTTTCCCCATGTTTTATAATGGGGTTTTTTTGCATGCTGGTGTAAATTTGGTCCCAGAGCTTTGTAAAATTTTAACGGCCCCTCCCATTTTTTCCAGCAGCAAAAGGGCCCTTTAGAAGCCTTTTGGGGTATCATCACCATTGGTTAAGTGTAGTTTTGTATTTTTTGGGTAAATTTTGCCCCATTTTTGTGGGTTTTGTTTTTGTGATAGCTGGGGACTCCAAGACAGGGGGCCTTCCCTTTGGGCTTGGGCTTGCGTTACTGAGTTTTCTGTACAACTAAACTCATAATTTGATTTTTTTCCCCAGCATTTTTTCTTTTGCCCAAAAATAGGGGGCTTGGGGACAAGTTTTTGTGCAGGCACCTTCTAATGCTGGGGGCTGCCCCAAACTTTTTTTTTTTTTTTTTTTGTGGGTGATAAAAGCTATCCCCGCATGGTGTTCTTCGAGGCTTTACCCCTCGTATGTTTTTCCATAGAAATTTTCATCAGGTTTTGTTGCATTTTTAGCTCCCCATGTTTAAAAATGTTTTTTGCATTGGGGTGTGAATTGGTACCGGGTTTTTGCTATTAATTAAGGCCCCTCCTTTTTTCCCATGCAGCAAAGGGCCTAAAAGCCTGCTGCTGGTATCTATCAGCCATTGACGTAAGTGTAGCTTTTGAGTTTTTTGGTAAATTTATGTCCCATTTTTGTGTTTTGTTTTTTTGTACGGGATTGCAAGACGGGGGACCTTCCCGTGGCTTGCGGCTTGCGTTACTGTGCTACTGTATAACTAATACCTCATAATTTGATATTTTTCCCAATTTTATTTTTTGCCAAAAATAGGGGAGCTTAGGGTAAAGTATTTTTGGCAGTGCACCTTTCTAGTTGGGGGCTTCCCCCAAAAACTTTTTTTTTTTTTTTTTTTTGTGGGGGATAAAGCTGTTTCCCCAGCATAGTGTACTGTACGTGGGTTACCCCTGTATGCTTTATCCAATCAATTCCACGGGTATTGTTGCATTTTTGGCAGTCTTCCATGTTTTTAAAATGGGGTTTTTTTGAGTGGGGAATTGGTCCAGAGCTTTGCTCAAAATTTAAACCACCGCCATTTTTTTCCATGCAGCAAAGGGGCCATAAAAAGCCTGCTGCTGGTATCTTCACCATTGGCTGTAAGTGACTTTTGTATTTTTTTTGGTAAATTATTCCCATTTTTGTGGTTTTGTTTTTTTTGATAGCGTGGGGACTGCAAACAGAGGAGCCTTGCCTTTGGCTTGCGAGCTTGCTTTATGTAGTATGTATAAAACAATACCTCATAATTTGATTTTTTTCCCACATGTTATTTTTTTCCCAAAAATCTGGGGAGTTGGGACAAGTTTTTGTGCATCATTTTAATGTGGGGGGGGTTGCCACAAATTTTTTTTTTTTTTTTTTGTTGTGGGTGATATAAGCTATACCCAGCGGGTATCTGAAAAGATGGCTTACCCTCTGTATCGCTTTACCAAGCAATTTCATCGGTATTGTTCATTTTTAGCATTTCCCTGGTTATAATGGGGGTTTTTTGCTTGCTGGTGTAAATTGGTACTAGAGCATTTGCTCTTAAATTTAAAGGGCACCTGCCATTTTTTCCCTGCACAATGGGCCATAGAATGGGGGTATTATCGCCATTGACTGTAAGGGAGTTTTTTAGTTTTTTTGGTAAATTATTCCCATTTTTTGGTTTTGTTTTTTGTTGATAGCGTAGGGACTCCAAAGGACATGAGGAGCCTTGCCGTTGTTGCGAGTTTGTGTTACGTAGCTACTGTATCAAAATACCTAAAATTTGATATTTTTCCAGCATTTACTTTTTCCCCAAAAATACGGGGGAGCTTGGGTCCCAAGTTTTTGTGCAGTGCCCCTTTCAAATGCTGGGGGGCTTCCCCAAAACTTTTTTTTTTTTTTTTGTTTGTGGGTGATAAAGTGATACCCAGCATGGTGTTTTTACAGAGGCTTTACCCTCTGTATCGTTTTACCCATATGCAATTCTCACAGGTATTTTTGCATTTTTAGAGTCTTCCCCAGTTTTTAAAATTTTTTTTTTTGCATCGGGTGGAATTGGTCTAGAGCATTTGCCTTTAAATTAACGGCACCTGCCATTTTTCCCCCATGCAGCATAAGGGCCATAAAACCCTCTGTGGTACTATAGCCCCATTGAGCTGAAAGTTAGTTTTTGTATTTTTTGGAAAATTAGTCCCATTTTTGGGGTTTTTGTTTTTGTTGAAGCTAGGGATTCGCAAGCTGGGGGCCCCTTCCTTGGCTTGCGAGTTTGGTTACTTAGCTCCTGTATCAACTAATCCCTCATAATTTGATATTTTTCCCAGCGGGTTATCGGTTTGCCCAAAAATACGGGGGAGCGTCGGGTACACGTCTTTTGTGCAGTGCCCCTTCTAAGTGCGGGGCGGCTTGCCCACAAACAATTTTTTTTTTTTTTTTTGGTTGTTATAAGATGATACCCAGCATGTGGTATCTGTACAGATGGCGTTACCCTCTGTACGCTTTATCCATATGCAATTCTCATCAGGTATTGTTGCATTTTAGCAGCTTCCCATGTGTTATAATGTTGGTTTTTTTCCCATGCTGGTGTGAATTGGTACCTAGAGCATTGCTATTAATTACGGCACCTGCCATCTTTTCCCATGCAGCATAAGGGCCATAGAAGCCTGCTGCTGGTATCTATCAGCTATTGAGCTGTAAGTGTAGCTTTTGTAGTTTTTTGGTACTCTTTAATGACCCAGATAGGGAAGCTGTGGCCGAGGCTCAGCTAACCACCTTGAGGCAGGGTGAGAAGACTGTGGAGGAGTTTTGCTCCGAATTTCTTTCGCTGGTGCGTTCCGTCTGGGTGGAACGACGCAGCCTCAGATGCCAGTTTAGATTAGGGTTTAAAGCTGACCATGTGAAGGATTTATTGGTGGCTTACCCTACCCCTGGTACCTTAGAAGGGGCCCAAATGGCACTGACTGTTCGTCGGGACAGACGTTTTAGGGAGAGAGGGCAGGAAAAGTTCCCCCCCCGGTGTCCACACCAGGGTCACCCCTAAACCGTTTTTTCCCGACTTAAAACCCAGAGGAGCCCATGCAAGTGGCGGCTTTTTCTGTCACTGCGGCGACGAACCGTAGGATTACTCGTCACACCCGGGGGGTTTGGGGCTTCTACTGTGGAAAAGGGATGGACACAGAATTCGGGAATGCTCCAAACGGAAGACCAGGTCGGAAAAACCCCCAACGCCTAGGTGGTCAGCAGGAGGATACCTAGGCGAGCAGGTTATTTCCATTGTATCTAATAAGTTGCTGCTACCAGTTAAGATTTCATACTTGTCACTGTCTGGTTCTGGGAGTGCGTTTGTGGATTCTGGATCAGCTTCTAATTTTGTTGATGCGTCTTTCGCCAAACGTCTGGCCCTACCTTGTAGACCGCTATCTGATCACTGCGGGTAGTGGGCTATTGACTCCAAACCCCACTAATCGGGGCGCAACCCAAATATTGAAACCCCTGAGCGGGAGATGGGGGTCGATCCATACATATTGAAAATTTGTATTCTATTTATCATGGAGGGGCTGCCCGCTGAGGGTGGTTTTGGGCTGCCCTGGCTTCAGAAACATAATCCAGTGTTTGACTGGAATTCAGGGAAATTAGTCAGGTGGGGACAACGGTGTTTTGACAGATGCCCTCCTTACCATGCTGGGCAATACTGATGTGCAGGCTAATGTTCTATCTGGAAGCGGCTGTGCCAGCGTTGAGGCCTATGCGGCATCTTGTGAAGTCTGCGCTCGGGCTAAGATTCCCAGAACTCGTCCTGGTGAACTATGCCCTCCACCTGTACCTGAACGTCCTTATGTGGTTCAGGAATTTGGGTAACCCCGGGGGCTATCACTGAAATTACCCTCTTCTCTCTGTATACATAATGTGTCCCTCGTGCACTTCGTAATGAGGGATATTAGCCTGTGACTCCGCCCTCTAGGCCTCCTTCTCCAGTTCGCATAGAGGGGGAGTTAGAAAATTAAGTCGCCCATATTTTAGATTCGCGTTAGGCCCAAAGGTCACTGCAGTACCTGGTCCACTGAAAGGGGTATGGTCCTGAGGAGAGATCATGGGTTCTGGCGAAACTTATCCATGCTGATCGCAGACAAACCCAGACCAGGGTAGGGTCCGGTGGCCCCTCCTAAAAGGGGGGGTACTGTCAGGGCTAAGTTGTGCTCAGGCTGCAGACAGGCTGCAGCAGCTGAGCACGATCCCCCCTGATACACTTTCTGCTGACGCTCTGTGAGTGACGACGCCCAGCCACTCCTGACAGGGGGCGAGTGCACCAGCCAATGGGAGGACCTGGAGGCCGCTCCAATCAGCTGCAGGGGCGGTATCCAGGAATCCCATTTAAACTCCCTGAAGACTGTGTGCTGCGCCTGTGATTCTCCTGGCTGCCTTGCTACCTGTGCTATTGCTTTGTTGTTTGCTTACCTGTGTACCTGACCTCGGCTTGTTCTCCTGACCCCAGCTTGTCTCCTGATTTTGTACCTCGCTCCCGTTCGTGTTTGACCTCAGCTTGTTTAGGTTTATCCCTCTGGTTCTGATTTGTGGCTTGGCGTTCCTGATTTGGTTTGACCCGGACTGTCTGACTATTCTTCCTTCTGACGGCCCCAGCACTTAAGCAGCACAGGGACTGTCGCCCAGTTGCCGTCTGCCGCCTAGGGCAGCACGTCAAGTAGGCAGGGACAGTGGGCTGGGTTCCAGTCAGGGCTCACTGTACCTCCCTTGATGTGACAGCTTTCTTATCTGATTAGTCATTCTCTTTCCCTTTTCTTTCTCCATCCTGTCCAGACCACCATGATGACTTCTCTCGGACATGAATCCTTGCAGAATTTACCACACAAACATGTTAGACTCCAAACAATGAAAGTGGTCCCATTAGATTATTAAATCCACATTTGTGCCAACAGTAGATAGAAACACGCTCCACATAGTAGACAGCCATCCCAAATTAGACAGGTGGATAGGAAGATGCTTCTTTTAGGTAGGTTAGAGCCTAAAAATGTGTAAGATAAGAAGGCAGACGCTTCCTATTAAATAGTTAAAGTCCCCCTTCAGTGTAGGGCACCTTCTAGTAGGTATGTAAGAAGAAAGAGCCCCCTCTAGTAGAAAGGTAAGTAGATAGGGCCTCCTCTAGTTGGTAGGCAGATTTCCCCTCTAGTAGTTAGGTAGATCGAGCCCCTTCTGGTAAGTAGGCAGGTAGATAGGCCCCTTCTAGTAGGTAGGCAGGTAGATAGGGCACCTTCTGTTAGTTAGGCAGGTAGATAGGGCCCCATCTAGTAGGCAGGTAGATGGGACCCCTTCTAGTAGGTAGGCAGGGATATTGGGCCCCTTCTAGTAGGTAGCAGGGTAGATAGGGCCCCTTTGTGTAGGTAGGCAAGTAGATAGGGCCCCTTCTAGTAGGTAGGCAGGTAGATAGGGCCCCTTATGTAAGGGAGGCAGGTAGTTATCGCACTTTCGAGTCTGGAGGAAGATGGCACCCCTTCTAGTAGGTAGGCAGGGAGATTGGGCCCCTTCTAGTAGGTAGGAGTGTAGATATGGCCCTTTTGTGTAGGTAGGCAGGTAGCTAGGGCCCTTTATAGTATGTAGGCAGGTAGATGGGTCCAGTTATGGTAGGTTGGCAGGTATATAGGGCCAGTTATGGCAGATAGGATGGTATATACGGCCAGTTACGACATGTTTGGGGTATATAGGGCCAGTTATGGCAGGTAGGGTGGAATATAGGGCTATTTAAGGTAGATAGGGTGGTACATAGGGCCAATTAGGCTAGGTAGGGTGGTATATAGAGCCACTTAGTATAGGTAGAGTGGTCTACAGGGCCACTTAGGGTAGGTAGGGTGGTATATAGAGCCACTTAGTGAAGGTATTCTGCCCTCATTAAAAAAAAATAAAAAAATAAAAATAATACTTACCTTGACTCTCGTCCCTTCCTCTGCTGCACGCCTGTCTTTCAGAGCGGGCAGAGTGACGTCATCACACCACCCGCTCTAGGCCGCCACTTCTGACGTCTCCTAGACCCGAGGCCTAGGCACGAGCGCGGCTGTAAATGCTGTATCGCTGGGTCTATGTGAATCAGTGATACAGTGTTTGGCAAGGGGTCCCATTGGCACCTCTAGCTCAGGGGCCCGGTCGCAGCTGCAATCACTGCGACCCCTGTAGCTATGCTATTGTCCATATGGTATTTTATTTGTCCTGTAGTGCTTGGCTAGTGTTGCACAGTGAAGTTCATGACCTACTAATTTCTTAGAGACTGGTTCAAATTCTCTAGTGGGCAATTCTCTTGCGGGAACATACCTGTGAAACAATATTGTTGGCTTTCTCAATAATATAACCAAATGTTTCAGAAAACATTAGGAAAGTGGTGCCAACTCCAATATCCACAATTGGATCCATATGTTGTGTTAAGTTGGCACACACTGAAGAGGAATGGTCTAATGGGTGCCTGTTGATAGGTTTGGTAGACCCTTAGCGCATCAAATTATTTAAATCACACTCCATATTTGATGCTAAGTGAAATGTTTATTCTTTTAATTTGAGCTGATTTTCCTTACGAGAACCATGGGACAACTATAAGTACTGCAAGTGACTTAAGAGCTTCTTTAAAAGTTGTTGTCAGAAGAATGTATCTGTCAGTATTAAGTTGTCAGCAAAATCAAACTAAGTGGCTGTGGTGGTATGGCATAAACACTATTTGAGTATGCATTGCCATGCTCTGCATGTTATGTTAAGGAGCAGACCTTGGAGGATTTCAGGCACAATTTTATTCGGATAAACTTTCCACGTGGTAGAGCTGATATAATAGAGCTTCAGGTCTTTCAGGGTTATGAATGTCTTATGGGATGATGAGGTCAAAGACCACAAAGCAGATTAGGTCCACAACACTCCATCTGCCAGCATATTCCAGATGCCTATCCAAAGGTGTTTGAGAACAAAACTGCATTGAAAGAGCCTCTAGATAGACATGGAAAGCTACCATAGTCCAGAAGCTAAGATTACCAGATTATGGTTATTACTGCAAATTTTAAACTCTTCCCGACATTTGATATAAGTTTGCATCATAATTGGGTAGGGGTTAATGTTAATTGATATACATTTACGTCATGGCGACCATACAGGCTCAAAAATAGAGTCCGCATGATAGCTGTGCGAAACCAAACCATCTGTACATTACAGCTGGTGTTTTACAGCACCGGCAGAGACCTGAGTTTACTCTGGTCGCGGATGTCGTAGT
>JAODAL010079699.1:0-12488 GCA_025379985.1 Phyllomedusa bahiana | reverse complement strand
CTCCCTCTGCATATTTAAGCATGGCACAAGTTCTACACACCCTGCAGGCTCTTTGCAGCCTGGAAATTTCTTTTTTTTTAACACGATTCGTGCCGAAGTAATTCGGACCGAAACGAATTTTGTCGGAAAATTCGGCGAAGTGACCGAATCGAATTTTTGAGAAATTCGCCCATCTCTAATAATTATAATTGCTTTATCATTACAGCATACAGTATGCTTTAAGGTGTGCCGTGGACTGTTCTGTACAAACCCCTTTAATATTAGCCTCTTGGGTCTATACCTATAGATGTAACAAAGATAAACTTGACAGATGAACCTCCATGATATCACAGCACAAAAAATTATCTTAAATCGGTGTTCTGAGAGTTGCAAAAGCTTAACTGTCTGTCGGAGAATGATTAAAATAGAAGAAAAGGTCCATGCTTACCTCTTTGATGCTCCCGTTCTGTCCTGTCCCATTCATCCAGGCAGTAGAGGTAAACGTTCATTGTTCACATGATAAGTGCAGCCAATAATAGGCTACAACGTCACATGACCGTTGTGGCCTGTGATTTACTGCACCTGTCACATGAACGATGAATGTTCACCTTTACTGCCAGGAAGAACGAGATAGGTGCAGCAACTGAATGGGAGCATCTGGGAGGTATGAACTTTTTCAAAACTTTCAATGGCTGCTGTTGTGATCTGAGAACAGGTTTTCCCCATCATGTTAAAGTCTGCTACATCTGTATCTGCAGCGTCTCCTGACCCTAATCTCGGCTGGTCAGGCAACACTGAACAGAGAGGTGACCCAGATTATGGAAATAGCCAAGCTCATTGTGTTTCATTGCTTTCATAACTCGTAAAGAATGAAATGGAATTAGGTTGGGTTCACCCAGTTTTATACCCTTCGTCTGAAGTATGTTTCGCAATACTTTGACAACAGATGACACCATGACAGAGCTGCGACCGACCCATAAACTTCAAGAGAACAAATATAGTCCTATGTACACTTTTTTTGCTCTATTTGTCAAATGTACATTCTTTCTAAAGTGGATCCTGCCAGTCTTTTTGTATTTTCCTTGAGAAATGACTGCCGTTCGTCCACTTGACTGCTGAGGGGAAATCACTGTACATCATCACTCCAGGATTATACTAGCAAATAAATAATGTAGCGTATACAGGACATGCTAAATTATTACGTAATTGTGTACCATTCTCAGTTGTAAATCAGTACTGCTTAATATGAAGAACTGAATAAGACTGTATAAATATATGTTATAAGTAGAATCATAGAGTTGTATTATAGTATATAACAGCAATTATGTAAAATAAACTAGCCATAGACTTTAAAGTCAAACAAGTAAAATATGTTATGTGAATGTTCATAGATCTGATGTCACTGCCTTGGAACAACCTCATTTTGAAGAATCCTTAAAGAGGTGTTAAGTACTAGATGACCTGGTGATGTACGCATTTGTTTTCCCAATATGTTAAGGCCTTTTATTCCTGAAACAAGTATGAACTCTGCTTGCAGTGATCACCTTACACTCGCCTGGAAGCATTTCCACAAACATTGGCAAAATGAGCTATATAAACAGTTGCTTAAAATGTATATAAAAACAGAGCTAACACTAAACTTACAATCTTGGAGGAATTTGATTTTCATTTATTTTAAATGTCAACAGGTCTGAGTTAGTCTACAACATCCTCACTGCTTTCCCTCTGGAAAGAAAATATCAGGTACCCAGACTAAAAGATTGGAGTTCATTGATGATAAAGTTCAAATAATCCTTTGTTCCGTATATTTTCCCTACCAATGTGAACATAAATGGGCTCTTTATAGAAAGCCGGGTAAATGTACCATTTTTGAGTTTACAGAAACTGTTTATTTAAAGTACTTAGACTACCAGGTCCGCAGGGTAGGCTTTCCCTTCTAAAATAAACAGCCACCCATTTGATAACCATTAGCAAATGGAACCTTTAAGACAAGAGACTCACAAGAAGCAGGTTAACGCTTCCTTTTAATTACAACGTAATAGTGATACTTAAAGTCAGCAAAGTCCTAACATTCCTGACTTGTTTAAAATACACGAACATGATAGTTATTGTTAAGATATATTATGTCAATCTGGCCTGCAATATAAAGAGTCAATGTAGAAAAAAAATAGATTTTTTTTCTTTTGCTCTCTCTGAAAATGATTTTGATGACCTAATTCATTGGGTTAATGATAGGATGTATAACAAAAAGAACAAACAGTATTATTAATAATAGCTGAGCAGTAATTTAAGTTTACAGTGCCTAGAAATTTTTACCTTATTCTGAGTATTTGAGTGCTGTTAAGTCCAAAAATTCTATACTTTTTGTTCTAGCAGCTCAAGTTTATGAGATGTTGATGACATGATTCTACATTGTTCTTTTAATTAATTTTGTTATAAATATGTACTGCAGAGGAATAGAATTGAATTTGCTTGGCACATTCATGTTTTTGTTTGCATATGTTCTTTAATTGGATCTGCTAAGTCTCCCCCAGTTTTCTTTTGAATGGGACACCACCATTGGAGCTAATGACTGGCTGCACTGGTCATGTGCCTCTGCCTTACATTCCCATTCAGAAGTGAACAGCCCTGAACAGTAATGCATGTGAAAGCTGCACCTAATCAGCAGCCACAGCGGTGACGTCTCAGAAAACCAGGGAGAGATTTAACAGAGTTAGCAATGGAACCGAGAAGAAGAGGAATTGAGCACCAAAATTATTTTATTTTAGTAAGCAGTATCCTAATTATTTAGTTTTTTCATATGCTGGGCCACCCCTTTAAAATAATTGTGCTAACCTTGTCATTTCATTTTCTCATATGAAAAGTTTTTGATGCCCAAATTTTCATTGGGTTTTAATGAGGGATGTAAACAAAAAAAAAAAACAGTATTGTTAATAATAGCTGAGCAGTAATTTAATAAGTTTACATGCATTACACTGGGGAACAAAAACAAAAGATTCTTTTGGTGCCTAGAAATTTTGACCTTATTCTGAGTATTTGAGTGCTGTTAAGTCCAAAAATTCTATACTTTTTGTTCTAGCAGCTCAAGTTTATGAGATTTAACTGATTCTTGTTTTCTTGTGTTTTAATTTTGTTATGAATATGTAGTGCAGATGAATAGAATTTAATTTGTTCGGTACATTCATGTTTTTGTTTGCACATGTTCTTTAATTGGCTCTGCCAAGTCTCCCCATTTTTAAATGGGGGACACCCCCTTTGGGGAGCAAATGACGGCCGACTGAAAACCCCCCTGCCTTACATCCCCCCTTGGGAAGTAACGGGCCCTAACATGTTCAGGAAAGTGCACCCAATCACACCACAGGGGTGATGTTCAGAAGACCAAAGGGAAATTTAGTAGAAGAGTGAAAAAAATCGGGTGATAACCTTTAGAGGCTCATGAGAAATTTGATGGTGAGCTTTCGAGAGTACTAGCTCTCTTCCTCAGACATGGTGTTAACACGATTCAAGATTATACTACAGGGAGAGACTTAACAGAGTTAGCAATGGAACCGAGATGAAGAGGAATTGAGCATCAAAATAATTTTATTTTAGTACGTAGTATCCTAATTATTTAGTTTTTCATATGCTGGGCAACCCCTTTAAAGTAATTATGCTAACCTTGCCATTTCATTTTCTCATTTGTTCTTCTATTCATTGGCTAATTTCTGGAGCAAAGAATGTGGTTTGAAAAATGAAAATCTCAGTGTATAATGAACTTATCCTGCACTTTTTACTAAATGCCCCCCCCCCACGTTTTCCCCCAAAATTTAAAATTTTCAAGAATTGAGCTGATAGAAAAGCCAGCAGAATATGGGCAACAGGTCCATCCAGCCAATTAGGAAATAGCTTGCATTATCATATTTCATTTTTGGGATGTGTCAGGTGCCAGCTATAGTGGTTCATCCTCTTTATCTGTGTGTTGCAAATTTCCCCCCTGACTTTTTCAAAATTTCTTGACCCTGTTGCTTTGCGATATACTCTAATCATGCGCTTGGTCTTTTTCTCACTCTAGTCTTCTGTACATTTATTCGTTTCTCTGAATCAAAATCATTGTTACTCAATCAATATCCTTGGTCAGAGGACCACAAGTTTTTCCATTAGTAACACCTTCCTCTGGTAAGTGCTCATGTTAAAGTCAACAACCGTATGCACATAAATAAGTGCGAAAGAATCACCTTGAACCAAAGTCCTATAGCCAGCTCAGCACCAAGATCAAGCCAAAGTCACAGGCAAAAGGCAGTCTGTAGGTGAAATGTGAAATTAAGTAAAACATTTTTCCTGAGTGTCTCTAGGAACAAAATTTTCCAGAGGATCTAATTTATATGATCTTCTGTAGCAAAGTAGGCCTCATTGTTTCTAATCATCATTCCAATGGAAGATGATAACATTTATAGTCGGATGACATACATCCATTTAATAAAAAGGGAGGACAATCCAAGTAAAGTTTTACTTTAATATTTATACTATAATATAATATTGTCTCTTCATAAAAATTAAACGTTAATTAGGTGCAGATTAGCCCTTTTTTCAGAAGAAAATTTACATAAAAATATAATAATAATTTAATAAAAAAATCTTTATTTTCCATGGTCCAACTTTCTTTACTTTTAAAAAGCGGTATAAGATACAGCCAAAACTGTGCATAACATAGAACAAACCCCCTTAACAAAAAAATAAAAGGGTTTAGCCCTTTCTTACAAGAGCTTACAATTTATGTGGAAGTAAGGTGAAAAGTTTAGAAGTGCTTTTTGCATACGATGGTCCAGCCATCTTCCTTAAAGAGAACCTGTCACCAAGTTTATGCCCCCCCTGTTTAGGACAGAAAAAAGGTATGGCAGAATGGTTTTCCAGCGCTGTGTCCCAAATTTTTAGGTGCTGTGTTTTCGATATTTTTTTTGCTCAAACCTGCAGTTTCAGCCAGAAAAGAGTCAAAGAGTCATTTAAAACCCCACCCACCTGAGGTTTGACCCGCCCACCTCAACTGATAAACCTATTATGTTGAATAGGTAGAAACGTGAATAACTGTCAGCTAGCTCCGCCCACTGGCAATTATTCAGGTTTCCACCCATTCAAAGTAATAGGTTTATCATTTGAGGTACGAGGGGCTCTTTTCTGGCTGAAAACTGCAGGTTTGAGCACTAAATACTCGAAAACTACAGCATCTTACAGAATAAGGGACACAGCACTGGAAACAGCATGTCTGACACTACCTTGTTCTGTCCTCAGGCAAGGGGGCATAAACTAGGTGACAGGTTCTCTTTAAATACTGTATATGGGTAGCACACATACTGTAAAAGTGGATGAACCCAGACAGTACATCTTTATACAGATAAGTATAAAGGAGGGCCTGAGTATATAGCGTGTCAAGAATCTTCATGAAAAAGAAATAGGCCTATAAGCCTGAAAAGTGAATTGAAAGGAATGAAAATTGAGTATCAATCAGTTTTACTGTCTGGAAAATCATCTACAAGCAGGCCCGGACTGCCCATAGGGCAAACCGGGCATTTGCCCGGCGGGCCGCTGGGGTCCGGGCCGCAGGGCCGGCTCGGATCGCCCGCCGAGGAGGACAGTGTTCCCCCCTGGCGGGCTCCGAGTGTCGGCACCAGTCTGTGGCGCACTACAGGGGCCGCAATGGTCACATCAGCGAAAGGACCCCTGTGCCAGGGGGCCGGTAGGCCCCCCTCACCAAACGGCTGCACGGTCGGGTCACCGACCCAGCCATGCAGCCATCACGGCCGCCGCCTGCACCCCGCGGTGCAAGCAGCGACCGAGGCTGAACAGCGGGGAACTACTGATCCCGTCTGTCAGCTCCCAGCAGGCTGCGGGCAGGGCGCGATGTGAGAACGTCATCGCGCGCGCCCGCTCCGCTGCCATGAGTCTGCTGCCGGGGGGCCCTCCGGGGAAGACAGAAGGAAGAAGCAGAAAACCTCAGGTAAGTATTGGTTTTATTTATTTTTTTAAAACTACTACCCCTGTCTAGCTATATACCAGCCCCTGTCTAGCTATATACAAGCCCCTGTTACTATATACAAGCCCCGTCTAGCTATATACAAGCCCCTGTCTTGCTATATACAACCCCTGTCTGCCTATATACAAGCCCCTGTCTAGCTATATACAAGCCACTGTCTAGCTATATACCAGCCCCTGTCTAGCTTATACAAGCCCCTGTCTAGCTATATACCAGCCCCTGTCTAGCTATATACCACCTGTCTAGCATATACGCCCTGTCTAGCTATATACCAGCCCTGTCTAGCTATTTTACCAGCCCTTGTCTAGTATATATTTGCCCTGTCTAGCTATCTACCAGACCTGTCTAGCTATATACTAGCCCTATCTAGCTATATTCCAGCCCTGTCTAGCTATATACTGCCCTGTCTAGCTATATACCAGCCCCGTATGCCTATATACCAGCCCCATCTGCCTATATACTGCCCCGTCTACCTATTTACCAGCCCCTGTCTGCCTATATACTGCCCTGTCTGCCTATATACTGCCCTGTCTACCTATTTACCAGCCCTGTCTGCCTATATACCTGCCCTGTCTGCCTAGATACCTGCCCTGTCTACCTATATACCTGCCCTGTCTGCCTATTTACCAGCCCTGCCTACCTATAAGTGTCCCTGTCTATATACTAGCCCTGCCTGCTTACATACTGGCCCTGCCTGCTTACATACTGGCCTCGCCTGCCTACATACTGGCCCTAGCTGGATAATTACTGCCCCTGGCCCTACATGGCTAATTACTGGCCCTACCTGACTGATTACCGGGGGCAGCCCTAGCTACCTGGCTGACTACTGGGGGAAGCCCTAGCTACCTGGCTGATTACCGGGGGCAGCCCTAGCTACCTGGCTGATTACCGGGGGCAGTCCCAGCTACCTGGCTAGTTACTGGGGGCAGCCCCAGCTACCTGGCTAGTTACTGGGGGCAGCCCCAGCTACCTGGCTAGTTTCAGGGGTAGGCCCTGTCTACCTACCTAATGAGGGGCTAGGTGTTTACATGCCACTTATCTGACATTTTTTAATTTCTAATTTTTAGGGTCTAACATACGCTGTTTGGGGAATTGATAGGAAAGTGCTGGTAAAGAGAGGAGTCTAAGATGTATTTGTGGTAAATTCTACAGGGCTGAGTAGTTACCGGGAGAAGAAGACATTGCATACTGTTCCGGACGGAGAAAGAAATGGAAGGGAACGACTCATCAGGGAAGACAATCTGGAGGTTTGGGCCAGAAGGAGAAGAAAAGGAGAAGAAGACAACTCCCATCAGCGCTGACGTCTCCTGTGAGTCCCTGCTGTCAAGGGTCATTTTACTTCTGTGTTGAGTCAATGCTGTATCCATGTGATGGTGACCTGACTACTGGTGATGTGATTGGTGGGGTTGTAGGTTATGCTGGTGCTTATGTAGTGTCAGTGTGGGCTTGTCCCGGATTGTAAAGCAAGTGCACACCTGACTCTGTGATGAGGGGTTTCTCTGCACCACTGTTTCTTTCTTTCTTGTATTTAGGGGGCTTTCACTTAGAGCGGTTTTAGTGCATTTTTGATGCGTTTTTTTGTGCAGAAATGTACAGCATTAACTGCTCCTCCTTTCTGCACAAAACCGCACCAAAAACAAATAAAAAACGCACCAAAAACACATCAAAAACGCATCAAAAAGGCTCCGTGTGAAAGCAGCTAGTTTAGTGTAGTTTATTTTAGAAAGTGGCGAGGTGCGAGAACAAGGGACATTTTGTAAGCGGATATTGTATGTGGGCTGCTGGGGGCTTAGTGCCAGGGCTGTTTTTTATTCCCAGTCCGGCCCTGTGTACGAGTGAAGATAAGATTCCAAACAACTGTTAAATTTCAAAGGACAGACTATCCCAGCAATTTCAGTCTGAAAAAGGAATTTAAAGGACAAAAATGCTTCTAAGAACCCTATAATTTCACCATGAGGCCTACAGGTAACTTTCTCCTCTTTAGGTAAACACGAGCCTATAAGAGCAGCTTTAGCCTGACTCACCAATACGGAGCATAAACAATCAAGTACCTACAGAAGAGCAGTATAAGTTCTAAACACCACCCTGCAGATTGGTAGACCCTTTTTAGGTAGCTAGACCACAATTTATAGGGTGTTAACTTGTAATATGTACTCTGAGACATGCCCGTAGCTCACTACAAGCTAACCTAAGTGAAAAGGGAAATGCTAACGCTTGTGCTGCTCTTGTCTTTTCATTTCTTTGGAAATTCTAAATATACCCAAGCACACTCGCCACAAGCTTGCCTAGGAGCACATGTTAGAAGATGAGTACACCCTTTAATTGGGGACTACCTACCTAAAGGGTTCGATCTACATATATTTAGGGTGTTATTTAGAATTCATGTAACAAGCTCACCTCACAGCACTGCTATAAACTCCTCTTTAAGCAGGTAGCCCCCTAAATTGGGTAGATAGTAGGCAGACCCATGCTTTTAGGTATGCCTGTCTTTTGGTATCTATGTAGCGAGGTCCCCCATTAGGTAGATAAACCCTTGTAGTTAGGTAGGGCCACTAGTAGGTAAGTAAATAATTTAATAGGCAGGGTCCCAGATATGTAGGTAAGGAGGGCCCAAAGTAGATAGGTAGACAAGGCACTAGTTAGGTAGATAGACTGGCAAGGCCCTAGGTACAGATGTAATAGAGTTCAACTTGACTGTGATATCATGGCTTTTCGTGTTATCGCTTGTTATTTGTAAACAAAGCCCATGGAAAAGCATTGAAAACTTAAGAGAACATTCTGTGCCGTGATAACATGGTGTGTTATCTATAATGTTTATTTTTTCTACATCTGTAGGTAGATAAATAAGGCCATGGATGCTTAAACAGTTAAATATATGCCACTGACTCATGGCTTCAGGGAAAAATTTCTGGGTTACTGGGATATACCACCAACTTCCCAGGAACGCAGGACAGTCCCTGAAATCCAGGACTGTCCCATAGGATTTGGTATTTGGGAGGTACAAATTCCTAGGCACAATCTTTCAACACATGCAATAACATGAGAACGTGACCTATCAGGACGAGACAGGACAAATTAAAGACGCTGGAAACAGGACACAAGACAAAACTAAGACACAAACGAACAGATCTCTGATATGAACTAACTCCTCATGCAGCCAAACCAGAAACTTGTATTGAGAGACTAGCAATTAGCTAATTCACTTAACAAGCTAAGACTTAGCAGCATGATTTATCAGCTGATATGTAAAGAAAATGAGTAGTTGCCATGTTACCATTTCAAACAAACAAGGAAGAATACAGAAAAAGCATAAAAATCCTTTTGACTATGTCATAACACTGGTTTCACAATACCAAATCCCCAAATTTACAGAAAATTTGATATTTACTGGATCTACAAAATATTAACTATGTTACCAATACAGTAGTGTTACAATGTTATTATTACAATATTATTACAATTATTGTTATTCTAAATAGTGTTGAGCGATTTTTATCGACAAAGTTGAAATCGGCAAGTTTTTATGGTGATCGAAATTTCCAGATCATGTGAAATTAAGGTAAAAACTGAGCACATCTATAAGATCGCCCTTTTTCGGCCTTTTTAATTTTGGGGGCCGCAAATCAATTTCGAAAAAGCAGGTGGATGTGGTGCGCTCTGTGGATGTTATGGTTGCGATTGGGTGGAAAAACACATACCCGTTTTCCTAAACCGTTTCCCTTTTTAGCCTCGTTCTCCCCGCTCAAGGGGAAAAGGACCTCCTTCCCCGGGGCCAAACACCACGAAATTATCCAATTTTTGCACAGAGAAAACCCCTACAATTTGGTTTACCTTTTAATTTTAGTTAATTTAAAATTTGAATTTTTATGTAGTTAATAGAGAAAATTTAAAAGCACTCTTACCCCCTTAAATTCCCGGGGGGGGGGGCGGGGGGGGGGGGGCCCCGCGGGCGAACACAGACAAGCTCTATCTATAAAGAACACTGGATAAAGTTCACCAAGACTTAGTGTAGACATTGTAGTGGAATATCTTTATTATTAACATTGTTGCTATTGAAATATTTCCGGGATATTGGGCAGCCTGAACTTAAAATTGGATACACATCATTTCTAGTAACTGCCAATCCCCTTTTAGCTGCAAAACTCCACTTTTATTATCAGTATACATTTCAGATGGGTGTTCATTTTCAATTTTACCCATTACACCTGTGACTGTTGATATATCCACCTTGCAGTTAAATTTACAATACAGCAATCTTGTAGTCAGCACAGTTGTTTGTTGCCAAAAATACCGTGTATCGTACGAAAACATCACAGTTACGTGTTTTTTGACTTTTGCGCACACAGCATTGTTCATTGACGCAGCATCTACGTAAATCTTAAAACAGCAATTCTATATTCACCACAGGTGCATTGAAAGGTGAAAGAAAAAAAGGAATTTTTTAACCCCCAATATTGAGTTTAATTAAACAAATTTTACACCAAAAAAAAAAATCAATTTAAAAAACCAGTTACGTGTTTTTTGACTTTTGGCACACCCACCATTGTTCATTGACGCAGCATCTACGTAAATCTTAAAACAGCAATTCTATATTCACCACAGGTAAATTTGAAAGGTGCAAAAAATACCGTTTATTATACCAAAACATAACATTACGTGTTTTTTGACTTTTGCACACCCAGCATTGTTCATTGACGCAGCATCTACGTAAATTTTAAAAACAGGCAATTCTATATTCACCACAGGTGAATTAAAAGGGTGCAAAAAATATCGTTTATTATACCAAAACATAACAGTTACGTGTTTTTTGACTTTTGCCCCACCCAGCACTGTTCATTACGGCAGCATCTACGTAAATCTTAAAACGCAATTCATATTCACCACAGGTGAATTAAAAGGGTGCAAAAAATACGTTTATTATACCAAAACATAACAGTTACGTGTTTTTTGACTTTTGCACACCCAGCATTGTTCATTGACGCAGCATCTAGTAAATCTTTAAACAGCAATTCTATATTCACCACAGTGAATTGAAAGGTGCAAAAAAAATATCGTTTATATACCAAACATAACAGTTAGTGTTTTTTGACTTTGCAACCCAGCATTGTTCATTGAGCAGCATCACAAATTTTAAAAAACCAATTCTATTTTCACCACAGGTGAATTAAAAGGTGCAAAAAATACGTTATATACGAAAAAAAAACCCCCTTTGAAATGACTTGTTTTTGCAAGATCTTTAACATAGCTATCAATCCCTGTATTGAGACAACCCATTAATACAATGAAAAAAAAGGGAAAAAAAGACAAGGTGGGATTCCATCCTATTTTAAAAATTTTTTTCTGAATTCAACTACTAAAATACTTGCATGACAAAATAGCTGGTAAAAAAATTCCCCGAATTTTACAAGGAGGTACAGGAAAAATTTACCAATGTAGGTTATTCAGGGAAGGAATGGAGCACGGACAGAGAACAAAGTACAAAAGACAATTCCTCCACACTTTTAGTAAAATGAGAAAAAGAATGCCAAGCCAAAGGGCACCTGGGGGTAAAAGAGCGTTAACCACCAGTATTTCCCAAATGAAGCTCAATGGTCCCCCCTCATACGGAGGGGCAAGCCTACCCCGGTCTTTACAGGTAAATAGGAAGGGTGGAGTTCTCACACTTTTGCTTTTCCGCACTCTGCTTTAGCACGACAAATTTTTTGTTTTCTTGCGTCAAACAGGGCATTTTAAAAACCGCGTGTTTTTTTAGATTTACGGACGCCAGCCTGGGGTCTCCCGCACCCAAATGAAAATCCGCCCTTGGGGCCCTGCTGTGGCCCCAGGGCAGGTTTTTAGTCCCAAAGTCCCCGTTCCCAAATAAAAATGGTGGTTTAAAGACTCCTTTTTTTCCCGGGACCCCTTTTTAATCTGGGGGGCAGACAGTTTAATTGGGGCATACCTTTTGCCCAGGACATGACCTAAAATGTTCCCTTCAACTAAAATGGGGGTTGAAAGACTCCTTTTTTCCCGGGACTTTTTAAAAAATTTGTCAGACAGGTTTAAAAGGGCATTCCTTTCGGGACAGGACAGAATAGTTAGTTGTCCAGTTTTAACTAAAATGGTGGGTGAAAGACCCTTTTTCTGGGACTTTTTAAATGGGGGGCATGCAGGTTTGGGGGTCATCTGTTGGGCCCCAAAAGGAAAGGAATGTTCCCGTTTTAACTAAAAATTTTGGGGTTTAAAAGACTCCTTTTTGGGGGCACTTTTTTTAAAAGTGGGGGGCCAAAGCAGGTTTGGGGGTCAAGCTGCTTTTCCGACAGGGATATTCAATTTCCCCGGGTTTAAGTAACAAAAATGGTTTTAAAACATACGGGCCCTTTTACATTTTTTTTTGGGGGATGCAGGTTTTAAGGGGGAAAGGGGGGTACAAAACAGGATAGTGAATGGGCTGTGACTTTTTTTTTTTTTTTTTTTTTTTTTTTTTTTTTTTTTTTTTTTTTTTTTTTTTTTTTTGTTTTTT
>JAODAL010079698.1:0-12488 GCA_025379985.1 Phyllomedusa bahiana | reverse complement strand
AAAACTTCCTCCCCCAACCGAAAATACTACCCTTTTTAAAATTTGCCAGCAGACTCCCGCTTTCTGCCCCATACCGCTTCTGCCACCTGACAATCCATACTGGTTGGCCGAGCCGGCCCCTCCATGATAGGGAAGAGAACCAAACCTAGTTGGCACCATCACCCGCAACCATAGGACAATGTCTTTTTTGGTCCCACCTAATCGTTGGTTGCACTGAGTTTCTCTTCCAAAACTGCTCGTCATAGTGCAGCCACACCCTGACCCCATAAACCCTGGATTTCCATCTGTCCTATAACAAAAAAAAACCCAAAAGCAGGTCTCGGGGGCTTTTCCCTTTTTCACTCCTAATTGAAAAACCGGGAAAAACCCAAATTATTAAATGTTTTAGAAATAAGGCACCACCTACGTTTCTCCTCCTGCTCCTTACTTTCATCTCTCTCCCCTTTATCTAAGTCAAATTTCTCCAAGGGCAGTATGGAAAAAAATTTCAAATACAAAATTGCCAAAATTTCTTTTCCTTCCTTTTTTAATTGAGCACCTAACAGCCCCTTGAAAAAAAACAAAAAACTTCCCCCTTAAATTATCTCCAAATAAACCATTTCCTTTTCCCTTTTCCATGCACTGACACAGTTACCCTAGACTCCAATGGCTGCAAGGCCACTACCAAGTCAATCCTGGGAACAAAACTACCCCCCCCTTCCCCCGGGAACCCCCGGGATTAAACTGATACTGGGACGGAGCAATCCCGCCGCCTCGGTCCAAACGGTCCAATAATTCCCTAATGCTCCCAGCCAACTCCTACCACCCACGGGGCCTTTCCCCCCCTTCAAAAACAGACTGTTGTTTTTTTTCGGAAAAAAGTTGATTTTGGTGTTTTTGTTTCGCTCCTGAAATTTGTGGTGTGGCTTTAAAACGGGTGACCTTCAGTGACCCAGTAGGTGTGACCCAGTAGGTTCACTATAATTTACATTGGGGACTGCTGTAACTAATAGCGGAAACCTGTGCCAGGTCATTGCCTGCAGTCACACCTTCGACAAATTTGTTCAGAGGTCTCTTATTATTCCCAAACGGTTATTATTTTGACTCAGTGTAAAACAAAGGACGTATTGTTTATATGAAAAGGGGGGTACTGCTTGTTTTGTTGAATTCTGTCTCAGAGAGGCCAAGTTGGATTTAAGAACAAAAGCAGTATGTGGACTTTGTCTTAGCCTATGATGTCCCCAACGGATGAGTGCCATAATAGATATGCTAGGCTTAGAACAATTCTAAGCAGTTAGAAAACTGGGACCAAGAATGGTGAAATGCTTCAGCAGGTCCTACAGAGTCAAGTTGCAGCTAAGTGATTATCAACTCTTGTCTGTCCTTGAGAGAGGCTACTTCCTTCTTAAAGCAACACTATCAGTAGGAGGAGGAATTATTCTATAAACTTGCTCGGTCTCTTCAATTGAGTGCCTAGTGGGCTTGATGCTGTATTTCACCCATACTTGCCAACAATCCCAATTTTGACTATAAAAGTAGGGATTTTTTCCCTAATAAAAAGTGAATCTTAGATTGGATTCACACACTGTGTAACTGCATATGTTTTTATACAACAGAAAAATCCAATTACAGAATTCCAGCGAATTATCCATCCACGAATTTATTATATAAATAATGCTACAGGACAGTGTAAATGTAGCTCATAATGATAACGCGTTTCTGACCTAACAAGGTCCTTATTCACAGCATACTGTGAACAAGGTATTCTGTGAACAAAGACCTTCTTAGGTCCAAAACGCATTAGCGTTATGAGCTACATTTACACTGTCCTGTAGCATTATTTATATAATAAATTCGTGGATGGATAGTTTGCTGGAATTCCGTAATTGGATTTTTCCGTTGTGCATGAAGCCTTGACTGGCAGCTTTTCCGGGTGCCATATCCTTATCCACGTGGAGAGATCGGCGTCTATATAAACGAATGGAGGAACTCTGGATTATAGAGGACTAGCGGTATCGTTTTAGGGGTAAGCAGCTGCAGTGATTTCATTTTCTATGTGTTTTTATAGCATTTTCTCAAATGCATCAAAAATGCATGAAGAAAAAACATGTGTTTAAAAATCACATGCAGGAAAACTGCACACGTTATAATGCTTGTGGTTTTGTAATAACCTCTATTTTGGAACACAGGTAAAGTTTGGGTCACTTAAACATTTTGCTACTCGCGGTCACATACAGTAGTACATAAGTTCTTCATGCAGTTGAGTTGAAAATTGTAACAAAAATGCAACATGTAAATCCTTCCTATATAAAAATATATATGTAAAAGGCCGTTAAGCTTGTCGGCTGTTCCTAGCAGCCACCAGCAGAATTTTGAGTATTATATTATAGTATATAGTATAGTATAGTATAAATATTTTGCAGGGATGGGGTTGGAAGGAAAAGAGAAGTATACATATAAATAAGAATGTTAGGATTTGGTGAAGGATTGGGATTAACAGGAAGTTATTAACATTTTACTGACATTTGACGTTCAAAATGTCGGTAAGGAAATTTGGAGCATGCCTAGTCATTGAGCCCACACCATATCTGGCAGGTGCTAGCTATTAACAGCTTACCAACATTTGACGTAAACTTACATCTTAATGTCAGTAAGGAACTATTCCACCTTGCCAGTATGTATATATTTTTGTTTTATAGTGCCTTATCTGATCAGTAAATGGTACCACTGAAAAGCACAACAAAAAAAGTCCTGATACAGCCTTGTAAATGGAGAAAAAAAAAGTTTTAAGTCACTAAGGTCTGGAACATCCGCATAAAGATAGCGACACTTGAAATTCTGCAGTACCCTTAGCAATGATCACCAACTTTCATAACCGAACATTTTGGGTGTATTCCCACATTCAGATTTTTAGATGCAGTTTTTGAGGCAACAACTAAGCATGGATTTAAAACAAGGAGAATTCTCAGTCTTTAAAAGCCATTCCTGGTTTTGACTTAAAAAAATGGCTGACAAAGATCCTGAATGTTGAAGGATACCTGTAGGCAATGATATTTTTTAAAATGTGGAATTTTTTGCGACTTAAAACACTTCTCTTTCCCGTACCCCATATTCATATCTTGGCCTTTTGCCTCAAAAAGTTGGTTACCTTTAGTTACAAGGACTTCCATATCAGGGCTAATTTTTATTGCCTAAAAGGCCCTTTTGTCTCCAGTCCATCTTTGTGCAGGGTTCATATCAAAGATCAAATTTTATTTTAAACCTTTTCCAAGACTCTTGAAATTCTTGTTTACTAACAATTTGGCTTCCCATGAGAGGGGAGCACAAGTTCTTGCCCCATTTTGAAACGGTGATGGGGGCCGCCGGTGGCCAGTCTCTTGAAGTGCCATAGCACCTGTGGTTTTTTCTCATAAAATAGACCCTTACCTTTATTTATAAGGCTGTGTCGTAATTAAATCGGGGTTCGACGACCTCAAAATAGTGAAGAATTTGGCAAAAAAGGGGTCTGGGTTTTTGGCGGAGAAAACCCCTTTTGCTGTGACTTGGAGCTAATCATTTGCCACTATGATTTATTTCTTATGGCATGACTCACAAATGATCTGTTAGATCTCATTATCTGTATGTCCTGTGTGTACTATGATAACAGCAAATTTTACAATGCAATTAAAATAAATTATTGCCGTGTTTAAAATTAGAGATTTGTCAAATCATTTTCAAAGGGAAAACTCGCATTTTGGTTGACCTCGGGGGTCTTGAAATTAAAATTGTATAAATGCAACTACTCCTTAACATATTGTTTGATAACCTGAGACACTACATGGACCAAAGGAAGGTCCCGCGGGCTTTCTAGGTAATAAACCCTTTTTTTTTGGATGCTGTAAAGAGTTTGAATTTTTTCCCCCCGGAGAGTTTGGCGTGTTCTGTCATAAAAATCAAGATTTTATTTTTCTTTAGCATGAGTCCCCATTTGAAGGAGTTTAGTACCCTGCGAAAGGGATGGTGACTGCCACTGCCTGGGGGTTGTAAACCTTTGGGGAGGGGTTGTGCACTGGGGGGTTTAAATCCAAAAGGGGTTTGCCGCACTCTGTGCTGGTGGTGCTGCCTCTGCCAAGCACTGGTTGTGTCCTTTGTAGAAAGTGAAGAACCTGTCCTTTTGCATCTGGACCTTATCCATCCCTGCTTGCCGTGTCTAAGCCCTTGTGGCCAATAATAGGGGCCAGTTTGGGGTCCAATCCTTGTTTTTCACAATGGTATGATTGAAGAAAAAAAAAAGGGAAAATAAATGTGTTTTTTTTTTTGTAAAAGAGAGATGCAACCCGAACGCATTTGTTTAAATATCTAGAAAAACAATCTAATTTCTGAAAAGAAGGAAAAAAATGTGAACAAAATTGACCTGGTCATATAAGTGATGTCTGCAACTGGACTGCAAGCGTATAATGTTTCATGGACACATCTGGAGGTTGTACATTTCTCTTAATGGAGCCATTATAAAAGCATTTAGCAACAATATTGCATTGTCTTATTTTACATAAGAGTTTTGACAAGAGGAAATTTTAACTAAATTAAAATTTGGGAAAAGGGAAAATTTGGTGGTTTAGAAACCCCTTTTTAAAACGTTTGTGACTAAATTCTCCTATTTGGGGGAAATGTTGAAAACGTTTTGGTCTAAGCTTTTCTTGTTCCCCTTTAGCAACCAACAGAGCGCCTGTTTTTTTTTTTCAGACATTTCAAATAAAGGGGCATCTGTTTGGTTGCAAAGGGCAACAAGAAAAGTTTAGCCCAAGACAGTTTTCTTTTCATTCCCTTTATTAATTAATAACCTAGGAACTCTAAAAGGAGTCGTATTACTTGATTACTGACCGGGGCCCCTGGATCTTTACTAATTTTTAAAAAACCCCCTCTTAAAAATTCCAAAAATATTGCTAAGGGCAACCTTTACCCAATATTTTCCCCCCTTTAAATGAAGAAAAAACGCACAGACCAAAGTTTGGGATTTAATTGGCCAAATCAGCCACTTTATTAACAAACAGTTAAAATAAAATAGATTTTAAATAAGTACAAATCATACCAAGCAGAAGCGGTCCTTAGAGTTCCAAAAGGTCCGGTGACCATTTATTTCACCAAAATAAACGTTTTTTAAAACGTATTTTACTGCGCCTAAAACACACCCCTCGAGGGACCAGCAGCCAAAAAAAGGCAATTCCCAAAAAACCAGTTGGCAGGACCCCCCCCTGTACGAGCCCCCCCCCACCTTCCCAAAAACCAAGAAGAAATTTCCAAAATTGACGGGCCATCAAAATTTAAAACCCCCCTCACCAACTTTAAAAAACTTAAGGACCCCCCACCTGCCATTGGAAAGATTGAAACAAAATCAAGCATGCGGTCTCTCACCCAAAAAGAAACCGCTCATTCCCCGGAATCCCAGGACCCATATTGGTCCCAATTTGTCTTTTCGAATGTTTGTGAAAAGTTAAGTTTGAGCGAACTTTTCGATTTTTTGTCTTAGAACGAAAACCGACTTTTTACTGTTTATTCACTTTAAAATTTTTTTTAAATCCATTTGACGCCAAAATTTTTAAAAATTTAAGCGCCTTTAACCTTTTGGGGGCTCCAAATTTGTGCAAGCCATAGACGTTTTAAAAAAGTCTTTCCCGTGGTGTAGGGCTTATTGACTTTTTAAAATCCTGACATTTTTCTATTATTTACTGGTTGATTCAGATACCTTTCCAGCTCATTCTCTTATGTACGTGCACATATTTGTTTATTTGTGATTTTGAAAGAAAAAACTGTATTTGATTATTTTGGTAGTTAGTTAGGGGTTTTTGTGCGCAAGCTTAAGGAAAAGACTAGTTTGTAGCATTTTTTTTTCCATAACAACAAAATTAGGGAGTTTGGTATTGCTGGTGCATCTTTCCCCCACCCGAAGCTTTATTAGGATTTTTCAGGGTCACCTTAATTCCTAACTCTCATATACACATATCATATAATCTACTCAGGCCCCCAAGGTTTTTTTTTGCAGTTGGGGGGGAAAAATTTTTATAAAACCCCCAATTCCAATTTCTTTATAAAAAGAAATAAATTTTTTAAAAGTGGTGGCTGGTGAAATTATTTGATTGAGAAACGTGCATTTTTGAGATTTGGGGATTCAAAAAAATTGTAAACAAAAGTCTTAATTCCTAGCAAAGAAATTATTTTAAAAAAAATGGTTGGTTGGGGAAAATTATATGAGTGGAGAAAAAGGGTTTTTTTTGGCGTTTTGGGGGTGACATACCTTTAAAATACGTGGTTATTTTTGTATAAGATATTTATCCGGAAAAGAGTTCCTATGTTAAAAATCTTACCAACGCCCAAAAAATATAAATTTTTCCAGGGTTTTAATCCCCAAAAACCTGAAATTTACCAGTGCTTGTTGATCCCCAAATATAATATTTTCTCTTTTTTTTTACATATATTTGTGCTACAGCAGGTTAAAATTTAGTTTTTTTACATGGTGAAAATGAGGTGGTTTAAACGAGCGGGGGAGGTGTAGGGAAATGGGATAAAGGGAAAAATAAGGGGTCCTTCATGCTAGGACAAACCCAAGCAAGCCCAATTGTCAGTTCCCTGCCAAAACAGGGGCCCTTTAAACGCTTCCCCCAATTCCCTTGTGTCTCATTTTAAACAGCGTCCCCTTTTTTTCTTTGTGGTTATCAGACCATTCATCCAGTGGTTTTACGTCTTCTTCCTGTCAGTCACGGCCACAAATGTCATCATCATCATCAGTCCAACCTGAAGCAAACAACCCAATATACAGACCACTCTAAGTAATCCATACTCTGAAGAGCTCTTTGATGACACAATATGGTTGGGGTTAGAAGGCATTTCAAAAGATCAAGAGGCCAAAGAGGATGATTTTGTCTGCTCTGATGCCCAATCGCTGATGCCCCCTTTTGATTAGGGCCCCTGACGAGTACTGCCCGTACTGCCCTATTTGAACCCCTGTCAGTTACCATGTGTCTTTTCCAATACTGATGTCTTCTAATGTGTCAAAGGGGCTTTTGGGCCCCCTCAAGATGCAGGGCCCCATAGCATCTGCTACAACTGCACCTCCTATAGCTACGTCCCTGCTTGTAAGCTGTCCACATCTTTTCAGTTCGCCATTGAAAGGAATGAAGTATTTTAGCCTCTCAATTTTTTTCTGTCACTCTTGGGGCCAAATTTTCTTCACTAATTTGTTCCACGTATTCAGTTTACTGTTATGGATGGTAATTCCAGCTTCACCTCACCTGTATAGGTCTAAAAATTAACCAGAACATCTTCTACAATAGACTTTAATGGGTTTCAAAGTTCACAAAAGTTTGAAGTTCTAATCGAAATAGAACTTTTTCTGTTCGATCAACACTAGTCCCAATATGAAAACCAAAAGAAAGAGCAGAGACTAACCTGTTCAGCTTTGATACCGACCAACCAGGAACCAATGCTAACACTAACAAAAATAACAAAGCCAACATTCTGTCCTCGTTCGATAGAACCCAGACCGTCTAGTCATTCCCCCCACATCCTCCATGCTGCTTCATAGGCCACCCATGTACCACGGGACAGCGCACTCCTGATCAGCTGTCATGCTGTTCGAACCCTGGATCCCAAAGGTGCCAGCGGCAAACTGCATCCGCCACTTGCGTCTGGGGCGCCAATGACTGTAAACGCGCCCACTGTGAAGGGGAAATAGCATCGACAATTGAGTTGCGTACTCCAGGCACATGAACCGCCACCAACCACATATTAGTCTACAAACAACACAATACCAATTGCCAAAAAGGGTTATCACTGGAGGAGAGGCAGCAGACATGTTATTGATCGCCATCACTACCCCAAGGTTATCACAGTGAAAATGGACCTTCCTATCACGAAAATAGGAAGACCAAATTGTAACTGCTACAATGATGGGGAAGAACTCCAACAATGCCAAGTTCCGCACCAAACCCTCAGCAACCACCTCTCTGGCCAAACACCTGCACACCACCGCCCTTTCCAAAATTCCCCAAAACCACAAGCATCTGCTGCGTCAGTAAAAATTTTGTCATCAAAATCCTCAACCACTTCATCCATCATTAACGACCAACCTTTGTACTGTTCCAGAAACGATTCCCAAACCTCCAATCCCCTCAACCTTAAGACATGAGATGGCACCGACACCCCCCCCCCCCAGTTAAACCAGCCAAGCAACGACAGAAAGTCCTACCCATCGGCATGATTCTGCAAGCAAGATTCAATTTACCCAGCAATGACTGCAATTCCCTCAAATTAATCTTTTTCTTCCGCAATTACACCTTAATAACAACACATAACCGACCAAGCTTATCCTACGACAATCTACATTCCATCCTCGCAGACTCCAGTACAACACCCAAAAACTTTAACAAAGTGAAACGACCCTCAGTCTTATCTGCCGCCAGCAGTAAGCTAAACCGCTGTATTATAAATTTCAAAGAGTTCAAAAGCACTTTACAGACTGAGGACTCAGACAGCCCAACACATGGAAAATCATCCAAATATTGAATGATGGACCGGATGCCAGTTCCAAAAAACAACCCAACAGCTGAACACTAGATGGATGCACCTTCTTACTCTCGTCCTTCTTCCCCTTGTCCAAATAAAATTTTTCCAAAGATAATAAGGTAAATATCTCCAAATTTTCATCTTTCCAGATCTTTTCCCTCACTTCTTGCTTAAGATGCGCACCCAATTAATCCTCAAAACAGACATTCACTTCCACTTTCATTCTATCATCCAAACGAATCTTATCTCTTTGTTTCTCCTTATCAGTTTGGACTGAAACTGCCACGCAAGATCAACTACATGCCCCACACTACTAACTGAAACCGTCACTGGCAAAGTCCCCGAACCAACAAGCTGTGTTGGCGAAGGAACCCAAGCGTACACGAGACACAATCACGCCACTAACTCCCGGACACTGCTCAAAATATTACTGAAATTGTCAAGCCACCTGAGCTTGAATCAACCTGACCACTAAGGGACCCCAACCCTTGACCTAACTCAATCCTTGAGACATAAGAATTGGCACAAACAGACATGACAAAGACACATACTCATCGGGCTGCGTGGGTGCTGTGAGCCCACCAGCTGGACCACTGACATCTTGATGCATCGCCCCGTTGGCATCTGGACCATCACCTCTCTCTTTAGGACCCCAACTTCCACTGGCTAACGAACTCTGCCTAGAACAATCCTGATCCAGCATGAAAGACGTGGGTGATGACATCTGAGCCTATGCAGCATGGCCCACCTGGAATGGAGAAGGGCCAGCAGACTGCTAGGAACCTTCTAACAAATAGAGATTGTCCAAAGTGGAGAACTAGTTTAACTCCTTCCCTACAGGAAGTCATGATTGGGAAGGGTTTCTCGTAAATTGATGTAACTGTATGACATGGTAAACAGCAATCACAGCATTTAGGTGCTTTGACAAAGACAGGGCGCGCCCTCTGTCATTCATTGTCACCCCCATGACATGATCACTAGCCGGAGGCTAAGAAATAGACTTGAGTCTGTCTCTGATGTAACCCCGTTAGTCCTTTCCTGGAGTCAGGTTCTGACAGTCTGACTGAAAGTTAGATAATATATTGCTGTACAGTAATGTTCTGCAATATATTACAACATAGCTCAGTCTGATTTCAATAGAGGACACATAGAAAAAAAAGCACCATCCTTTACACATTACAAATGCTAATCACTCAAAAAGAACTATACATATTGTGACAGCTCACATGCCTTCGGCCACAATCTTGGGCCGTCCTGGGGGTACTTAGCTCCGGGATCGCCGTCTTTTGGTAAAACGTACTGGCACTCAAACATACGCACACCGACAAAGGCTCCTTCTTAACACTCCACCTGTTTATTCCAGCACAGGTATACAGCATGGCATACAACCAAAACATAAACAAAATCCTTGGCCGTCTAGCCACTAACTAACACATATTTGCCTCTCTAACCTGTGGGCTGGATCTACCATCCAGCACCTCCAGCAAACACTTCACCAGTCTCCACTGGTTCTGGCTTCCTCAAGCCTCTGGGGTCCAGAGCCTTTCACCTTGGCTCCACTGCTGCTCCACTTGCAGTTAACCACACCCCCTGAACACCTGTAGCCACAGGCTTTTATAGGCCTCCAGGGATGTGTCCAAAACGTGTCCTGGAGCACGGGGAACATGGGAACGTGGGAACAGCCACCCACCCAACTGCAGCTGTTTCGGGAAAGCCAACCCAAAAATTGCTGGAAATCAGCCATACTACACACGAGTGTCAGAAACCCTAATGTTGCTGACCGACAACACCTGGCTTCCCCCACCGAGACCATGCCCTCAGTGGCACGTACGGCATCTAGTGGCAGCACTATGCGACCACCTAAGGTCGCTCTGTGACATATCCCCCCCCTTTGATAAAGGCCGTAGGACTTCAGCACCCGGCCTAACCCTTTCTCCGGGGTCAAAGCTCCTACTTTGAGGCAACATCTTCCCTATATCCTCAGGGGCAGAGACAATATTTTTCACGTACAACTCAGCTGTGGGCTCATAGCAAGCATTCATCCTACAATCGGCGACTGACCGATCATAGCCACTGTCTATAGGTGGTACCATGAATATGTGCTCTGCAACCTTGAAGTCCTCCCCTTCAGTCCGCATGCTGACATTCATAGGGCTACTATTGACAACTCCAATATCAGTGCTATCATACCTACTAACCTTCTTCCTCACCACACTGCCTTGTCATTGTGCCCAGTGGGCAGTGTCTTCCCTATTTTGGGTCTCACCAAAGACCCCTGGTTGGACCCAGCAACCATACTATCAGAAGCTGTAATCACAGCAGACTTCTCAGAGTCGCTATCCACTATGGCCGCTAGGGGCGCACCTGAGCCCCAACCTACTACCTCTTTGTCTGCAGGATTACAAAAAGACCCCAATTTCACTTGATCCAAAGGCCTCTGGTCCTCAATGACCATCTCCTGTCCCTGAAGCTCCATCTCTTGGCTACTAGCTGTCACCTGATTTCTACCAGAGGAAATCTGGTTTACCTCACTGATAACTTCCGCTACCCTAGGACACACTGTGGCCCCCATAACATGCATGCTAATTGCAGTGTTCCCACGGCCAACTTCATCACTGATGTCAGGTTTTTCCCATTCAGACAACGCGCCTCTACAAGAACGCTGTTCAGACATTGCTGCCATGGCCCCTTCATTAATGTCCAGGGACACACTCCCCTGTGCACACCTCTCATTGCTCCTGTGAAACCGACTTACTGCACTAAAATATGGATACATTTCCTTACTGGGGGTTGCCTTACCATCCGAGGGGTCAAACACACTGACCAGCCCTTCACTAGTGCTTGAGCCTACATCCCCCTCCTCTGGGTATAGTGGCTCACACTTTACATTCCTACAGTCACTACAGTCTTTGGGACAACTGAAGTAAAAGCTACTGGAAATACAGCCACCATTGAAACCAGTGAACTCAGCAGCACTACAGATCCCATCATGCCTGTTGCCTTCATTCCCTGCAGGGTCACAATCTAGATATCTATCATAGATCCATTTCTCTGTAATACCCTGCTCAGGGCTGCACACAAAATCTGCTTCAGAATCATCATTACACTGCAGTACTGACACCTTGTAGTGTCCATTCCCACACTGAAATAGAGACTCTTCACTGAGTGTTTGTTTCCCATGGTCAATAACCACCACATTCACACTCCTAGTCTCCTCATACATGGTAGCAGAGCCCTCATTTCCAGGGTTTTACTTCCCCCGTCCAGGCAATGCACCAGCCGTGTTCACACCAGGCAACTCAATCTCCTTTTCCACACCAGCAAAGCGCACCTGATTGCTACTGACGACCACATCAGCTCCGTGGGGAACTGCATTGACAGCACAACTCTCTGGATTGCTATCAATCCCCAGACATACCGCACCTGCACACATTGTGCTATTACCAGCCAGAACCACTAGGGGTGCACCTGCAACTTGCACGTTACCCTCCTGTACACACAGTGCGCTGGGGTCATCGGTACAGACATTTACGGACTGGAAACCAGACACTTCACACACAGCTGCCTGGCACTCATACTCACAAGCTTTTCCAGCAGGAGATGCAGAGGAAACTTCGTTGCTATCGGCAACCGCAGTAGATCCACCTGAAACTGTAGTGGTAGCACATTTCTCCAGATGGTCATCCACCACAAAACACACATCCTCTGCAATACTGCTAGTACTGCTAGCCACGCTTTCTCGGGGCACATTTGAGCTAATCTGCTCTATATCTGTGACTGGTATTTCTGTAGAAGCTAACTCACACTCTGCAGTCACTCCACACATAGCCCTAACCGCCATGCCCTCCAGTGGGAGACCTGAGCTGCTCTCTGCTACTGCACCTCTAGCCGCTTGTTCACACAGTGATACAGTAACTGGAGCTGACTCTGTGACCAGCTAACATCCCCTGCTAAGGCTGTGTGACCTGCTG
>JAODAL010079697.1:0-12488 GCA_025379985.1 Phyllomedusa bahiana | reverse complement strand
TTTGTAGGCAATATGACAAGTCTGGCTCAGGCAGCCCACCTTTTAAACTTGGTATGGTTTTTCTAACTGTTATGGCCTAGATTTGGCGTCAAAAATCATAATTGTGTTTTAATTTTAAGAATGTGATGTGACACCCCCAGAACACCCCAAATCTTTGGCGCATTAAAAAGTGTCTTTGGCGCATTAGAAAGACACTTAAGTTTGAAGGCGTCAAAGTTTGGAGTGCACCTGTTCATACGTTCTTTTTGGCTCAAAGTACACGAGAAAACTGACGCAGCTCTGTTCATACATGTCGATCATGATGTTTTTGATCTTGTTGTGGCATGTATATTCATTAGTGCTTATCTTTTTGCTACAGGACAATGATAAAGTGATGATACCTCTAATTTGTGTCAGCAATGTTTACATACTGGTGTTATATTTCCTTATCCAGATTGTGCAGCACTATGAAATTAGTTGATTGTACATTAATACAGCACTTTTGGCTCCACTAATGAGCATTCTCTGAGGCTTAATTGTTAGAGCATCTTGAGCTGATTTGTATTATGTAGTGACAGTCAAGTTAAAAATACCCTGTAATACCTTGCACCATTTATCAGATAACAAAAGTCATATTGTCTTAAAGTCTCAAACTCACAAGAACGTATAAACTGAACAAAAATCTCTTCAATATTATTAAAAAAAATTATATACAGTCATGAGAAAACGAAAAGAACACCCTCTTTGAATTCTATGGTTTTATGTAGCAGGACATACTAGAAAAATTCTGGTCCTTAGAAGCTTATAACCCTCTCTTTTTTACCACCATGTGTTTGTGATAATATGCTGTGTTTGATTTTTGCCAATTGTGGCACTTTGCATTATGGTCAAAAACCTTAAAGTTGCTTATGTGTGTTCTAAAGATGTTGTTTCAGAAGCCTTTTGATTTTTCAGATTCAACTTTCCAAGCTTAAACCGTGTTGCCATGGGTTTTTTTTTTTGGGGGGGAAGAACCTTACTCCTAGCATCCCTTAAAAACAAGCAGTACTTTTTGAGTCTTCAATATTTAATATTCTGAGCTCTCTAGAGTCTGAAATGTAGCTCTTGGGTTTTCTGCAATTTCTTGGAAGATTAAACGGTCTAACATTGCTGGGATAGCTACTCATGGAAAGATTGCTAACTGTCTTGAACGTTTTCCACTTATGGATAATTTTAGTCACTGTAGAATTGTTTGGAAAATTGCTTCTCCCTTTTCCCCCGGCTAATGGGCAAAACAATTGTTTCCCCAAAGATATTGCTGTTTCTTCATCTTGCTGTCACGTCAAGGGAGGTACAGTGGCCTGATGGAACCCCCAGCCCATGCCCCTCCCTACTTGACGTGTGCCAGGCGGCCAGACGGAAAATGGGCGGACGTCCCCGGGAGTAAAGTGTGGGGCCGTCAGGAGGAAAAATTGTCGACAGTCGGGTCAATACCAAAATGGGGAACCCCAAAAGCCACAAAAAACAGAACCAGAGGGATAAACGTAAACAACCCCGAGGCCCAAACACAAGGGAGCGAGGTAAAAATAAAAAGGAAAGCCGGGGTAGGAGAAAAAGCGAGGTTCTGGTACAGCAAAAACAAAATATAAGCACAAGTAAACAAGGCACCAGGAATTATACGGGGGGCCTGGGCCTTCAGGGAGTTTAAATGGGATTGGATCCGCCCCCGTGCTGATTTGGAGGGCCTCGGGTCCTCCCATTGGTGGTGTAAAAGTCCCCGTCCAGGGTGGCTGGGCGTCTGTCATCCACACGTCAAGAGACTGTCATCAGGGGGGGGAATCGCAAAATCATGCTGCACTTTTGGGATCCCTGCAGCTGAGACCGTAGCCCTGAATCGCTTTGTTTTAACACATCCCCAAAATTTGCAGCCGCTCAAACCCGCCCCCTTTTTTAAAGAGGGGTCTGCCAATTTTTCGGGTTTTTTAATTTGCAGCACTTTTTTCCCCTTTTAAAAAAAAATTTAATTTTTTTTTTCTCATTTTTTTTTCTATTTTAATTTGTTCATCAAAAAGTATATTCCCAAATGAAAATTCTTAAAGGTCGTTTTTTTTTTTTTGGGGAAAATTTAAAAAAAGGGTTTTTTTTCTTAGTCGGTATTCCATGTCAATTACAAAAAAAACTGTAAATATGATTTTGAACATTGGCTTAATTTGTTTAATGTTAAATAGACATATATTTGGTAAAAATAGTTACATAGTATTATAGTATACAAGGCAATTTGTATACTTTTAGATATTGTTTCCCCTTAATATAAAAAATATTAAAAAAAAAAAAAAAAATGTTTTTTTTAATTTTTCTTCTGCTTTTACTGTTAAAATTTTTATGAAATTCATTATTTTAAACATTTATTTTTTTAAAAATTTAAAGCAAACTTATTATGACAAAGGGAAATTCAGATCTAAGTTAAAGTAAATTCTTACTTTTTAAAACTCATTTTTGAAAAATCAAGATAAAAAAGGGGCCCATGAAAAATTGAAGGGCTTTTCGCCCGTTTTTGGGTTATACTGCGCCTCCCACCCAATTCCCGCTGTGGGGGGGGGGGTTTTCAGTGTTGGCGAAATTTTTTCGCCATTTTCAGCTGCGCCCCGCATAAAGGGGGGCGGGCGTGGGCGCGGTGTGGGGTTCGGGGGGGGGGGGGGGGGCGCTCAAAAAACTACGGGGGAATGTACGAGGGGGGTTCGGCAAAGCGGGCGCAGTGCAGCGCTGGCAGTCAACGGAAAAGCCCAAAGGTTTTTTTTGGGTCTAAATCCTCCGCCCAAAAGGAATTTTTAAAAGAGGATGGAACATGCGGGGGAAAGCGGATCGAAAAACGCGACAAAAATTTCGGCCCCTTGCTCCGTGAAAGCGGGAAAGTATGTTTCAAAAAAAAAATTCCCCCTTTATAAAAGGGGGGGGGGGGAAAACAGTGTAAAAAAAAGGCGGGAATAAAAATTAAAAATTAAAAAAAAAAAAAAACATTTTCCCCAAAACCCTTTTGACTGGGCGAAATTCAAAAAATTTAGGGTTGGGGGAAATAATTCCCCGGAAAATTTCGGTTTAAAAATTCAAAATTTTTTTCTTGGGGTCGGCATTTTTTCCGCCAATCAAAATTTTGGAGGGGGAAAAGTAAACCATTTTCCAGGGGGAAAGGGAAATTGACCAAATTCAAATCCACGGGGGGGATAATTCAAATTTAAATTTAAAATGAAGGAAAAGAGCTGTTTGGTGGAGGGGGGGGCTTTTGGCTGCTGGGGCCCAATCAAAATTGGAGGGGACAATGCCCCCTTTCTATTTCTATGGAGAATTTTTGCCCAACAGAATCCACGGGGGGGTTTAAATTCAAATCCCGAAAAAAGGGACGGGAAAAGAGCTGTTGGTAAAGGTAGCGGGTGCTTGGCAATCCCAGCCTTTCAGAGCGCGATACTTCTCCCATTATAGTCTATGGAGAGATGGGGCCGAAATCTCGGCGCTAAAGCCCGTGGGCATGGGGTATTAAAAAAAAAAATTTTTTTTTTAAATAAATGTAAAACTTTAAATCAGATAAAGGGAACCCCTTTTTACAAATAAAGCATTTTAAAAAACCCGAAAAACGCGTTGTGGCCGAGACCGGCGCTACATAGGGAATTGAAATAGGAAAAATTCCCGGGAAATACATTTAATTCAAATTGTTTAACCCTATTTAAATTGGTGGGGCAAAAACCAGCCCTTTCTTTTTTGGGAGGAAAATTGTCCCATTCAAACCTTTATGGGGGAAATTTGCCCAATCAGAATGGGGAAGCGACAATGTCCATTAAAACCCCTATGGGGAAAATTTGGGACCCAAATCAGAATAGGAGCGCAAGGGCCCATTTTTTCCTATGGAGAAAAATTGACCAATCTTATTCAAAGGGGAAAACAGTTCAAAAGACTTTTAAAAAATGCAAAAAACGAGTGTTTGGGTTTGAAGGGCGGGGGGCTCGCCCCGTTTACCCAATCAGAGCGCGGGGCAAACTTTTTATAGAGTTCTTTGGGAAAAAAAATTTCGAGCGCTTCTGTGTTTGGGCAAAGGTTAAAAAAGGGGGCCTTTTTTGGACCAAGGGGAGAGCGAGCAAGTTATTTGGGTTTTTAATGCAATCTGAAAAAAACTGTTTTTTGGGGAAATAAAAATTTATAACATACAGAGGGGGTCCCTTTTTTGTTTTTTAAAAACGAATTTAATTTTTTTGGGGGGGGTAAAAAAAAAAAAAAAAATTTAAATCAAAAAAATTTCATTTTTTATTTCTTATTTTCGTTTGCCCCCCAAATTCTTTGATCCTTGGCAAACAAAAATTAAAAATAAAATATTTTTTTAAATTTAATATTTTTTTTCGTTACCCCCATTTATTTTTCTTTTTTTATACACATTGGGACCATTTTCTGTATTTTTAAATTTTGTTTTCGGCCTTTGTAAAAGTTTTTTTTTCAAAATTGCTTTTGAAAACCCATGGGAGCGTCGCCCGCTTCCCATTGGCCCAAAAACGGCCCCTTCTTTTAACTTACCCAAATCCCCAGGCGCCTCAAAATTTTTCCTTTCCCCCCATAGAACCCCTTAAGAGAAAGTAGTGCGTTGATTGGTTAAGGGGACGACCCCCCGGGCCCGTTTTAAACCCAAAAAGGGGCTTTTCTGCATTTTTACTGTTTTTAAAACTTTTCCCCCTTTGTATTTGTTTGGTCAATTTTTCCCTTGGAAATTTTAAGGGGGAAAATTGTCGCCCCTATTTTTTAAATTGGGCTTTCCCCCAAAGGGGGTTTTATAATGGGACATTGTCGCCCCCAAATTTGTTTGGGCCGGCTTTAGGGCCAAACCCAATGGGAATATTTTTAAAAAAATTTTTAAAATTACGGTTTTTTCCCGGGGGTTTCTCTCTTTTTGGCAATTCCCTATGTAGCCCCGGGTTTCTCGGCGACAACGCGTTTTTTTTTTTTGGGGGGTTTTAAACTGTTTTAAAATTTGTAAAAGGGTTTTCTGCTCTTTATTTGATAATTTTTTTACTTTTAAAATAAAAATTTTTTTTTTTTTTAAAAATTCATCCCGCACGGCGCTGAGACCCGGGAAAATTTTGGGGGCCCCCCTTTTTCCCCAAATTGGACAAAATTTTTGGGAGAAGTAGCTCGCGCTTGATTGGGGGGAAATTCCCAAGCCACATCAAACTCAGCCTTCAGCTTTTTTCTGTCTTTTTACTGTTTTTTGAAACTGCCCACGTTTTTGATTTTGTTTGGGGGCCAAAACTTCTCCTTTGGATATAATGGGACTTTGTGTTTCTATTCTGTTTGGGTTTTAATACCCCCTTCATAGGTTAGAATGGGCCACGTCGCCCCTTTTCGGATTGGCCCAAATTTTCTCCCATAGGATATAATGGGTTTTGTGGGCCCCTTTTTGATTGGCTGGTTTGGGGGCCGCCAATGAGAATAGCAAAAACTTTTTAAATTTACGTTTTTCCCCCGGCAATTCTCTCTATTGAACCGGGGGGGGGTTAGGGGTTTTTCTGCGACAAACGCTTTGGGTTCGGGTTTTTAACTGCTTTTTTTGGGAAAAAAGGGGTTTCCCAGTCTTTATCTGAAAAGGGTTTTGACATTTAAAAAAAATAATTTTTTGATTTAATATTTTAAACCCGCACCCCGCTGGGGCCCCGGGAGTTTTTTAAAGTGCCCCCAAATTCCAAAAGGATTTTTAAAAAGGGGGGAAGTAGCTGCGCTCTAAATTGGGGCTGGGTTTGCCAAGCCCCCCGCTAGCTCCCCTTTTTCTGTCTTTTTACTGAATTGTGAATTTTTCCCCCCGTGGTTTTTCTGTTTGGGGGTCTAAATTCTCCTTGGGAATTTAAAAGGGGGTTTTTGTCGCTCCTTTTCTGTTTGGGTTTCAAAAAATTTTCTCCTTAGGTTTTGAAGGGGTTCTCTCTCGCTCCTATTCTGATTGGTGTGCTACCCAATTCCCGGGTTTTAGTTTTTCCAATCAGCTCTTTAGTTTTTTTTACATTTTTTTAAAAAACTATCCCCCCTTGGTTTGTGTTTGGTAAAATTCCTTTTGGTTTTTTTGGTTTCCCAATGTCGCTTTTTTTTGTTTGGGCCCGGTTTTTATCCCGGGCCCTTCGATTGGGTTTCTGATTTTGAATTACTTTTTTTTCCCCGGCTTTTTCCCAAATATCCAAATTTCTTGATTTGGATATTGGAAAGTGATTTTGTTTTATGTATTTTTTTTTTTTTTGGGTTTTTTCAGCTTTTTTCCTGAAAAATTTTTAAAACCCTTTATAAAGGCGTTTTTTTTTTTTAAATTACCCCGCACGTTTTTTGGGAAATTTTTGTTTCTCGCTGTTCCGGGTTTCTGCATGGGAATGTTTTTCGGCGCGCCCGCACGGGCCTAGTCCCGATGCCCCCATGCCCCCGCACTGTGCCCCCCACCCCTGCGAGGCGCGGGGAAATTTTTCCCCTTTGTATGAGTGCGCTACCTCGGCGGGATCATGGCGCAGCCCCGCACTGCGCCTCGGTCCCGACTGCGCCAACACATGGCGGGCGGCGGATTTTCCCCGTGTATGACCGCATACCTCTGGCGGGGAATCTGGCGCAGCGCCCCGCCTGCCCCTCGGACCCGCACTGCGCCAAAAACACAGGTGGGCGCCAGTTTACTGATGTATGAGCGCCCCCCGGCCCCACAAAATCAGGCGCAGATTCCGCCGGGAAACTAGCGGAAAGGTTTTGCGCCCCGACCCGCGGGTTCATACATGTGGCCCTAAAAGTCTAAATACATTGCTTTTCTTACCACCTGGACATAGTTGCTGTCATAACCATCTAGATTCCTGCTGGTTTTGTTTGGACGGTTTGCTCTGTTCTTCTGTCTGACCTAACAGCATGGGTCTAAGTGTGTAATTTTCATCTGAGCTCCCAAAATGCATTTGAATTTTGAATTTACCTTTTTTTTTTGAATAAAAAAATTTTTTTACAGTTGAAAACCAGAAGTTTTCTACATATGTAAAAAAATAATGCTGTTTTTCTCCTATTGACATGAAATAGAAAAAACCCTACCCGTTTTTTGGTTAAATTTAAAATTAAAAAATTTTTATATTTTCCAAAAATCAGAAAAACGAGGAGAGAGAAAATTTTTTTTACTTTCTGCAAAGTCAAAAGTTTACTTTAATTTTTTTTAAATTTGGCAGCTTGCCCCTTAAAAAAGTATGACTTGGGTAACGTTTTTTTGGATATCCTTCCCAAAATTTCTAAATAGTGGTTGGATATTTTGGCCCATTCCTCCTGACAGCCCTGGTGTAACTGACCCATGTTTTTAGGTTGCCTTGGGCCCTGCTTTTTCAGCTTGCACATCTTTCCGTAGGATTAATTTCAGGGTTTTGTGATGGCCACCCCAAAAATGACTTGGTTATCCTTACCCCATTTTTGAATGTTGGCAGTAGTTTCGGGTCTTGTTTTTTTGGAAAATACATTAGGGGGAATTTTAAAGAGCTTTTCTCTTTATAATAAAAATTTGAGCGGTTCCTTTTTGATAAAAGTGTTTGCCCCCAGGGGTTTTCAAACGTTTTTTTTTTGTTTTTAAACCCTTTTGGGGAGGGGGGTGCCTCCATTTTGGTTTCGGCCCCCCCAATCTCCCGGCGTTTTTGGGGATTTGAGGTGGGGTTTTTTTTTTTTTTTTCCCGGGGGAAAGGGGTGGTTTGACCCGTGGGGCCTGGATTTGGTTATGGGGTGTGTTAGGATGGATTTGGATTTGAAAGGGGGCGCAACATTTTTGTTTGTAACCAGATTTTTTCCTTTGGAAGCCCTTTTCCCCAACTTTCTTCCGGGGATTTTTGAGTGTTGAGTTTGAATATTTTCCCGTTGATCATTTTGGGAAGGACCATCCCTTTCCCGCAAAAAAACCCCCACAACTGTTTGAGATGGGTAATCGATTCTAAAAAGGGAATTCGTTTAGAATTTGGTAAACTTCGGTTTGCACGAAGCCGAAGTTTATGGTACTTCGCGGGCAAAAATTTTTTTTTGTAAACCCCCCCCCCCGCAAGCCAAAGGGGGCAAAAAAACCTGGGGGGAAGAAAGGAGGACACTCATGACATTGGACATGAAAGCCAATCAGAGACACCGTTTCTGCGCAGATTCCGCGGAAACTAGCGGAAAGGTGCGCCCCGACCCGTCGGGTTCATACATGTGGCCCTTAAAAGTCTAAATACATGTTTTCTTACCACCTGCATAGTTGCTGCATAACCATCTAGATTCAGCTGTTTTGTATTGGAAGGTTTGCTCTTTACATCTGTCTGACCTAACAGCTGGGTCTAGTGTGTAATGTTCATCTGTGCTCCAAAAGATTTATTTGAATTTACCTTGTTTAGTGTGAATTTAAAAATTATGTACAGTTGAAACCAGAAGTTTACGTACATAGGGTAAAAGATAATAGCATGTTTTTTCTCCTATCTCATAACAAATTAAATCCCTACCGTTTAGGTTATTAATATTACAGGAAATTATTTATTTGCAATATCTGGAAAATCGAGAGTAGAGAATTTTTATACTTTCGCAAAGTCAAAGTTACATATTTATTAATTTGGCACAGCCTAATACCGTATACTTGGGTTCAAATTTTGGATATCCTTTCATTTCTAAATAGTGGTAGGATATTTTAGCCCATTCCTACCTGACAGAACTGGAGTAACTGAGCCATGTTTTGTTCCTGGTCCTACTCATTTTCAGCTTCTGCACATCATTTCATAGGATTATGATCAGGGCTTTGTGATGCACTCCAAATATTGACTTGGTTATCTTTCGCCACTTGTTACTAGATTGGCAGTATGCTCGGTCTTGTCCATTTGGAAATAATTACTGAAATCCTAAAAAGCATTATGCTATCTATATCCATCGAAAAAACTTTAGATTCTCGGTTCAGTATTTTGTCAAAAGATGTTTAAGTGCACGACTTTCAAGTATCAAATTGATATATATTTTACCTTAGGAGGAAGGTGCCTCCATTTTTGTTTTCTGCACCCTCACTCTCACAGCTGTCAAAGATGGCAGCTTGCAGTTGGGTGTGTTTTTTTATTTTTTTCTCTTGATATGGAGGTGGCTTGACCCAGTTGAAGGCCTGGTTTTGGCTCTATTGAGAGGTAAAAGATATTGTTAGGATGCCCGATGAGATCACATGTAGAAGTCTGGCAGCCTAAACATCTTTTGATCAATATGTGAGACGAGAATTCATTATCAATTTGGAGACCATTTCTGCCAGTAAACTTTAACTTCGGGCTGATGTCTTGATGTTGTTCTTTGCCATAATCTTTTTCCTCATGATTCATTTTTTGGAATTCACAGTCCCTTCTTCCAGCTAAACAACCCCAAACAGAAAAGATGGAGTGAACATCTACGAATGGAATCGTTAGAATTTCAGGTAAACTCGGTTTGCAGAAGCGAGTTTATGGTTTTTTTCCACTTCTCGTTAAAAGAAGCGTGTTTTTTTTGAAAATGGCCGCAAACATGGGCAAGAGCTCTGAGGAGGGAAAGGAGGAATCAATGAATGTCAGACATTAAGCCAATCAGAGGCTGCCAGGATTCTGTGAGTCACTCACTATAAGTAGGACGGCACCTGCCACTCACAGCCTCACTTGTGTTCTTGCATAACAGCGTCCTGCTGCTGGCATAGATGCTCATTAATACAGTTTATTAGAGATGGGGGAAGGGGGAAAAATGACTATTACAAGTCTGTTACTTGTCAGTCACTCAGTGTCTGTATCTGCTGCTACATCAGATCTATTATTTGAATTTCTCCTGTTGGTATTAGGAATATTTAAAGTCAAGTATCCACTCAATCATGTGGTGTTAGTATTGGCAGTCAAATAGAGTGTTTTTTGGTGCGCCATCATTTAAATTTCACCTGTGGTATTAGGGATTCTCAATTCTGAAATCCTAATCATGTGTATTTATGATTGGATCAAATACTTGCTGTTTTTGTCCGCCTCTACACATTTAAATTCACCTTTCTTTCAGTAGGGAATGTCTAACCTTTATGGTCCATTTGGAGTCAAATAGATGTTTTTTTACCACAATTTACATTTGAAATTTCCTGTATTTCTGTAGGGAATTTGATATCAAGGTATTTCCACTGCTCTGTTGTTGTGAAATACAGCGTGTGCGTATTTCTGTCACATACATGCCTGAAATGCCCCCATTTGGGACCGGTAATGAGGGTCCAAGAGGGTGGAGAGCCAGAAGTAATCCCTCTGCCGGATGGTGACAATTCAGCTGTCATTAGCCAGGCAAATCAGCATGCTGCGGGCCATCTGCACAAGTGACTCTGAGGGACTCCCTGCCTCCATCTCCACTGTATACTGCCACAGGGTGTCTGGGTCGTCTTCCTAATCCTCCGGTTGCTCCTGCTCCTCTCCTGTCACCTGAATAAAAAAACGACTCGTTTCGCCAGACACTGCTTGTGCTCCAATGTCTTCCTCCTCCAGTTCAGCCCCCACTGGACTCATGTGGCCGTGAGATGTAGTCGCCACGTCTCCAGTCCCCTGACCAGACAGATTTTGCAGCATCTGTTCCAGGACATGAAGCAGTGGAATGACGTCACTGCATCCCGTAGTCCTGGCGACTGACAAATAACGTATCCACCTGAAAGGGCCTGAGCAAACGGCAGGTGTCACGCATGAGCTGCCACTGGCCGACATTAAAATTACACAGGGGTGTACTCCTTTTCGCTTGGATCATCAATAAACCAATACTGGCCTTTCTCTGTACATCAATTTCACCCTGTTATTCATTTTCTCCGTCTTAATATATTTATTCCTGTTCATGAATTTCCCCCTGTTCATCAATTTCCTCCTGTTCATCAATTACTCCCTGTTTATAAATTTATTCCTGTTCATCAATTTCCCCCTGTTCATCAATTACTCCCTGTTAATATATTTATGCCTTGCTTCCAGGGCCGGAATGATGGGTAGTCGAAGGTAGGCGACCGCCTAGGGTGCCACTTCATCCCAGGCAGAAAAGAGGGTGCAAGGAGGGATGAAGTGGGCTGAATTTTCCATTTCGGGGGCACTTTATGCCTTGTTTAACCAAGTCACCAGAATACCTTGTCCCTGCTTTACTTGCTTCACCCGACTTTCAAGTGCGATCGGCTACATCGATTAGTGTTTGCCTGTCACCACCGTCCTCCTCAATGGTGTCGCTGTACAAAGCCTTACCGCTTGCAACATAACCCCCCATTGCAACTCTCCTCATCACTACTTGCCCGCTTCTGCAAGGAGCAGCGGATGTCTTCCCCACCTCTTTGCTGCCCACTGTCCTCAAATAGTTGGTCCTCACTGTATAGTGGCACAGAAGCCACAGCACATAGTAGTTCTCTGGGTGAGGAAAGCGAACGGGACAGAGGTGGGTTGAGGAAAGGTGAGAGCCCCTCACTTGCTCCCGGGCCATGCCAACGAAGGGTTGTGTCTGACGCACCCACCGACTCTTGGCTGGGGTTGTCAGATGTCATCTGGGAGAAAGTGTATGACCTAGTGTGGTCAACACATGGCCGCTAGATGACACCGGAACCTGTGGCCTCGCAGGTTGACCCCTGCTGTGACGTCCCATTACTGTGCTGCGACCTGTGGCGGCTCCAGGAACCTACTATTGCGTTCTTTGACGCTATTCTAGGATCTTAGCCTTCAGCTTGTTATTGTTCCAGCTGGCACTGCCATGACTTTATCAGGCTGCATTCCCACTTCAGTTTTTTGGTCAGTTTTGCCCCCGTAAGTGCCCATGGAATTTTACAGTAGAGTGAAGTGATTCTAAGAGCGGCGGCAGTCATGTGCGTGTCATACTAAAACACGGCATTGTATGAAGACCAAACCAAGCTCCCTCTGCATATTTGAGCATGGCACAATGTTCTACAGCACCCTGCAGGCTCTCTGCAGCCAGGAAATAGCTGTTTTTTAACGCGATTCGTCGCGAATATATTCGGGTCGAAACGTATTTTGTCGGAAAATTTCGGCAAACTCGGTGAATCGAATTTCTAAACATGATGCTGCCACCCCCGTGTTTCACAGTTGTGATGGTGTTCGTAAGCTTCCAAGCTTCTCCCTTTTTCCTCCAAACGTTACAATGGTCATTATGGTCATTTTGTCAGACCACAGAACAGTTCTCCAAAAATGTAAGTCTTTGTTCCTGTGTGCATTTACAAACATTAATCTGGGTTTTATATATTTCTTTTGGAGCACTGGCTTCTTCCTCGCAGAGTGGCCTTTCAGCCCATGTTGATACAGTACTCGTTTCATTGTGGATAATTACACAATCTTACCAGCTTCTGCCAGCATCTTCACAAGGTCTTTTGCTTTTGTTCTTGGGTTGATATGCAAATGTCGGACCAAAGCAGGTTCATCTCTGAAACACAGAACCCCTCTCCTTCCTGAGCTGTATGATGGCTGGATATTCCCATCTTGTTTCTACTGTATAATTGTTGTCGATAAATAAGCAGATAAGTCCCTTTTAGATACCTTCAGATTCTGGAAATA
>JAODAL010079696.1:0-12489 GCA_025379985.1 Phyllomedusa bahiana | reverse complement strand
TTTGGAAATTTTTTGGGTAAAACTTGTTAAATTTTAAATTTTTTGTAAAAATTTGAAAGTCTCGACTCTTACTTCATAAAATGGGGAAATTTTGATGCTTTTTTTTTTTGCAAGTTTTACGGGAAGATCCCCCAAAATTGGCTTCACTTTTACCCGGGGGGGAAGACCGGGGGCATTCCAGGCCCGGGAAGTATGAAAAGTTTTTTCAAAAAGTTATACAATTTTCCAATATTGAAAATATTAAAAGTTCAAAACACCTCTTATTCCAATTTTACAAATAAAAGTAAAAAAAAAAAAAACAATAAAAAAAAATTCATTGGTATCTCCATATTGTAAAAGCCCAAAGTTTTTTTTAAAAACCCAACATTTTTTTTAAATTTTTAAAATTTAAAATGCTTTAGAAAAATAATTTTTTAAAAAAAAAACGGAAAAAATTGGGCGGGGTTTTTTTTGTCACTTTGCCTTGCCAAAAATTTTTAAATTTAAAAGGTGTTTCAACAAGTCACATCTACCCCAGAAGGGTTTCCCAATAAAATCTACCTTCGGGCCCCAACAAAAAAAACCCCAAAACTCGGGGCTTATTTTGGAATAATAAAAAAGAAATTTGGTCTCAGAAAATGAATTTTTGCAAGAATTTTAGAAATCAAAGTAAAAAACTTATACAATTTTTGGTGTCCCCGGAATCTTTTGAATACAGAAAACATTTAATTTATACCGTTTATTTAAATTTCCCATACAATGAAAAAAATGGAACAGTTGGTTTTTCCCACCAATTTCAACTAGTCTCCATTTACTTTTAAAATGGAAACAGTCAAGGGCCCCCTTTAAAAGGGGGTTGCCCTCCCCCTTTGCTTTTTTGCGGGAGCCACAGAGCCAGGGAAAAGAAGAAACAGAAGGACTAAACAAGCGGGGCTCTAAAAAAATAGAAGGGGGAAAACCCCAAATGGGAAACCTAAATTCTTATAAGTTCAAAAATTTACCATTTATGGGACAAAAAACCCACCCAACCGGGAAAAACTTGGAAATAGAACAAAAACCTGCAAGACTGACCCAGGGAAAACAGAAGAAAAAAGATGCAAAACATGAAAGGGCTCTGCAAAAACTGGGAAACGGTAAAACCAAATCAGGACTGAATCCTTTAAATAACATTTTTCCAATTTTTGAAAAAGCAACCAGCCACACATAAAACTTCAAAATTAGAACAAAAGCAAGGACTGAAAAAAGGGAAACAAAAGAAACAGATGCCAAAGAAAAAGAAAGGTTTCTGACAAACGGGAAAGGTAACTACCAAAATCGGATTAATCTTATAAGCCCACAACTACCAGTATAGCAAAAACCACCCACATGGCGAAACTCCAAAAAGAATTTTTGCAAGACTGCCATGGGGCAAACAGAACCCAAACAAGGGCCTAAGAAAAAACCGGGGCTCAAACCCAAGCAAAAGGTGGGAAAAAGGTTTAACAACCAATCGGGCTGAATCCATAACCTCACAACTTACCAGTATGGGAACGGGCAACCACCCAAACAGTAAAATTTCAGAATAGAACACACTCCCAAAAAATGAACAAGGGAAACAAAAAGCAACAGATGACAAGACAAGCAAGGCTCTGACAAAGGGAAAGGTAACTACCGAAAGAAAGTAGAAAAAAAATATCCACCCCATGCCCCCGGTGTTTAAAAATCTTATCAAAACTTTATTGGGATAGCATTAAAAAAGAATTTTCCACAGGGGAAAAAGACACTCACCAGTTAACAGTCAGGGGTAAATCAAGACTCGGGCAGATGGAGTATTGACGTGAAGCGTTTTTGGGGGGAAATTTGCAGTGCCCTTATCTTTGCGATTTTTAAACTAAATAATTCTATTTATAAGAATATGGTTTAACAAAATTAGCGATGTGACATAGAATAAAACCTATCATTACCCAGAGACCCACGTAGGACGCAAAACGGGGAAGGTGGGGACTGTAGTCGGAAGTAAACAATACTTCCGGAAATGCATATTCCCCCGAAAGGAAACAGTACGGAGTGCGGAGCTGGCAAAAGGCGAAAGCGAAAGAAAGGGAAAATAAAAAGTCATCCAAAAAAAATATAACATTTAAGATGCAAAACAAAAAAAAGAATATTTAAATAGATCAAGGGCATAAAAATGATTTATGTCGGCAAAAATACGTCCATAAAATGACGTTGGAAAATACTGAGCTTCCCAAAATGGAGTGACTTAGTATAACAAAAACAAGACAAAACAAAACACATGCAAATAACAAAAAGAAATAGAATAAAACAAACCCTTAGTAAAAAATAACAACCAAAAAAAATTTTGTTTTTCAAACAAATAATTGCCAAAATAACGAAATAAATAGATAAAATAAAAGATGGATCCTTTCTATGTACATTTGTGATTTTTGATTTTATATTGGGTTATCAAAAATAATTATTTCTATATATCTAATATATTAAAAAGATTGGTATTTTTATTTTTATTGGTTTATTATTATTAATTTTAATGTGGAGCATTTTCTCCCTATAAAATTAAAAAACCCCTTTGGGGGCAATGTATAAGTATTGCATCCCCTAATTTTTCTGTCTCTTAGGTTGACTTTCAAAATCGCACCTCTTGGGGGCGTACCATTTTTTTATACCGGAAAATTTTTAACGACTAAAATTGCAATTGTGCATTTGTATAAAGTGTTTAGCCAAATTAGATTTGTTCCTAAATGACGTGATATTAATATCATTGATATGTTCTAAAATCTCACTTTAAACTTCCTTATAGTGCTACCTATATACATGAGATTTACAGGCCTGACAGATTGTCCATGTACAACATGGTGAGAGTTGCAATTAATAAAACTTCTAATGGGAAATGTTTGTGAGCCATCTGAATTTTGAAATTCCTTGCATTGCTGAATGTAACCACATGTGCGGCAAGGATGAGTGCCAGCCACACAGTGAAACTTCAGAATAGAACACACTGCAAGACTGACACAAGGGAAACAGAAGCAACAGATGACTAAGACATGCAAGGCTCTGACAAACTAGGAACAGGTAACTACCAAATCAGGACTGAATCCTATAACCTCACAAGTTACCAGTATAGACAGCAACCAGCCACACAGTGAAACTTCAGAATAGAACACACTGCAAGACTGACACACGGGAAACAGAAGCAACAGATGACTAAGACATGCAAGGCTCTGACAAACTAGGAACAGGTAACTACCCAAAACAGGACTGAATCCTATAACCTCCACAAGTTACCAGTATAGACAGCAACCAGCCACACAGTGAAACTTCAGAATAGAACACACTGCAAGACTGACACAAGGGAAACAGAAGCAACAGAGGACTAAGACAAGCAAGGCTCTGACAAACGGGAACAGGTAACTACCGAATCAGGACTGAATCTTATAAGCTCACAAGTTACCAGTATAGACAGCAACCAGCTACACAGGGAAACTTCTGAATAGAACACACTGCAAGACTGACACAGGGCAAACAGAAGCAACAGATGACTAAGACATGCAAGGCTCTGACAAACTAGGAACAGGTAACTACCCAATCAGGACTGAATCCTATAACCTCACAAGTTACCAGTATAGACCGCAACCAGCCACACAGTGAAACTTCAGAATAGAACACACTGCAAGACTGACACAAGGGAAACAGAAGCAACAGATGACTAAGACAAGCAAGGCTCTGACAAACGGGAACAGGTAACTACCGAATCAGGACTGAATCTTATAAGCTCACAAGCTACCAGTATAGACAGCAACCAGCCACATGGCGAAACTCCAGAATAGAATATTTTGCAAGACTGACACGGGGCAAACAGAAGCAACAGAGGACTAAGACAAACAGGGCTCTAACAAACTATAGTAGGAACAGGTAACAACCAAATCAGGACTGAATCTTATAAGCTCACAAGTTACCAGTATAGACAGCAACCAGCTACACAGGGAAACTTCTGAATAGAAAAACACTGCAAAAAACTGACCAGGGCAGGATTGGCGAAAAGAATGGAGCATTGTCCATTCCATTACTGTTAGTTGAACAAAAGGAGTAGACACTCTTGGCAAAGTGACTTCTGTCCTTGATTAAAAGTTGCTAAAAAATCATGGGTACTGCTCTTGGTTTGGTGGGTATGGGTGGGATGGTTGGGGTTTGTTTATGGTTGTATGCTAATACTGCTGAAAAAGCACCTATCATTATATGGTATGGACATTTTTCATATACTCCTAGTGTTTTTTTTTATCTAAAAAGCAAAAAAGATTGTATATTTATGTATCCTGATGTAAAAAATAATGGTAAGAGACGTTCTATTCTGTATTTGCATTAATTGTTTAATAAAAATGATCTGATTTAAAAAAAAAAAGACTGACACAGGGCAAACAGAAGCAACAGATGACTAAGACATGCAAGGCTCTGACAAACTAGGAACAGGTAACTACCAAATCAGGACTGAATCTTATAACCTTACAAGTTACCAGTATAGACAGCAACCATGCACATGGTGAAACTCCAGAATGGAACACACTGCAAGACTGACACTGGAAAAACCGAAGCAACAGAGGACTAAGACAAGAAGGCTCTAACAAACTAGGAACAGGTAACTACCAAATCAGGACTGAATCCTATGAGCTCACAAGCTACCAATATAGACAGCAACCAGCCAAGCGGTGAGACTCCAGAATAGAATACTTTGCAAGACTGACACATTGCAATCAGAAGCAACAGAGGACTAAGACAAGCACGGCTTTAACAAACTTGGAACAGGTAACTACCAAAATGGCACTGAATCCTAAGAGCTTACAAGACGTAATCTCTCCGCCACCACTATAGACAGCACCCACCCACCCAGAAAAGATCTGCTTTAGAGAGGGCTACCAAACAACCAATCCCTAATAATCATGTGCGCTGGTCACTAATTGCAGGATTTTGTTTGAAAACCGTTGAAGCCCATGATCTTATAAGCCAGAGAAGAAGAAATGGAAAGTCCCCGACATTTTTTAAAAGATCCAGTGTGAAGGACATGGTGGAGAAAAAATTAGGAATTTGGGGTATAGTAATGCTCCATACACATGTATGTATACCCTATCACAGCTTTGTGTGCCTCAAAGGTTGTACCAAGCAATTATGACCAGGTGCCTGGGCCCCAACATTTGCTGAACTTATAATTTCCCCCTTAAAAAAAAAATTAAAATTTTGGGCTGAGGTGGGGATCTCGATTGTGGCAGAAGCGAGGCGGGCCGAGATGGCAACCCCCCAACCCCCCAGTTGGCATAAAACGACTGACCACACTGCCAATGACATTATGGGCTTGTGGAGGAGGAACCAGGTCACATTTCCTAGCACTGATCACTAATCAGTGAAGTGTAAACTTGGAGAACCTGTAAAATTTTAAACCCTTCGCGAGACCCCTTTGACCCTCTTTCTGAGGGCATCATTTACGTTAACATGGAGGTCCTCACCACGAGAGATAGGTGACGTAAAGCAGAGATCAGAGAGCGGTCATTTCTTTGGTCTTTCTGTGTTGAAATACACTACCGTCATAACTGAGAGGCAAAAGCAATAAACAACATTCCACTATACAACATACAGAGAAAAAAAACTTACCACAAGTGTTAAAGGGGTGCCCCCACCTCAGATGGCAGGATATGACAGGTGAAGGGTGCGGGGGTCACCTCTGGGACCCTGCACAAATGTGAAAAATGGTCCATAAAAATCTTGAGATGGCCCGGAATTTTCCATTGAAAATATAGGGTTCTGACCCCCCTTCCATTCTCACTCAAAATTTTCAGGGCCCTTTTTGAGCGGCAGAGAGGCCCCCAAAAATATCACCCCTTAAAGGGATATTTTATGCACTATTTTGGAGAACATAGATCGGCACTAAGGTATCTACTGTACCATTAGAGACAGGATAAAGGCTTAAACATCCCAGGGTAAAAAATGCTCTCCAATAAACTGCTGGCGGCCATCCAAATGGGATTGCCCGAGAAATTTTGCAAAAAGAAGAACGGACGGCATCCCCCAATCTTCTCGGCATTTTCTTTATTTAATAACACAACAACCAGCGGGGACGGGAGGAAAAAAACCCCAGGGTTGTTTTGCGCTCACCTGCGCTTTCTAAAGGGTGTGTCGGGAAAATGACGTAAAAGCCTTATATCCCGTTTTCCCTTTGCACACAAAACAACAATTATTTTCAAAATACAACTTTCCGGAGACAATATAATACATATTCACACAAACACAAACATTTATGATATAAAAAATGGAGAGAAATTTTTTTTCTATCATTCAACCCCATTAATCCCGGGCCCATCAGTGCGAAAAACCCATTTAGCTTCACTTGCAGGGTGTGTTTTCCCGATCTACCCCCCTACACTAACGGGAAACCCCCTCTGGTTTCCCTGCAAATAGAATACCAGACGTGTCCCCCCCATGAACTTAGCATGTGTAATAAAATTTAGGGCACCTTTTCTCGTTTTGAAAAATTTTGATGTTCACGAATCATGACAAATAGGGGACAAAACGTTTTGCCTATGTAAAGACCCCGACTAAAACCATAAAACAAAACCAAAAATTTGGTTTCGACTGTAACAGTCCTGCCCAGAGTGTTACTGCTCCTATTGTAAGTTTTTCCTCAGACATTTTACTACAGAACGCATGAACCACTTTTAAATTCCCTCTTGGGGAACATTTTTTCTAGCCAATTATTTTTATTATTTTGCCCCTATTCAAAAATTCAGTACCAATTCATCCCGTATACTGTGGCTTTTCCTAAATTTTTAAAATGGGGGGGTTCCTTAGTTTTTTTTTTGCAACTCGGTCTGACCCCAAAAAAGTGCCAATTACCCCTTTAGGCTCGATTTTTCATTTGGGACTTTTTTGTTTTAAAAAGGAAAAAATAGATCTATCACATTTTCCCCCCTTATCCTACCCCCAAAAAAATAATTTGTGTTTTCCCCTGATTGTAGCTTTAGAAAATGTTGCAAGTCAGTTGCTCATTATAGCCCTATCTCCAATCGATCCGCCAATTTATGATTGCTCCAAGAAATCGTGTACTCACTGTTTTTACTCACTGTTTTTACTTCCAATCTAAGAAACTGTCCTTAGGGAAAAGATTTTTTGACTTGGTCAGGATGAAAACTATTGCAATGTAAAAGAGAATTAGTGCGTCTTTTTTCGTATCCTTTCGTCACACATTTTACAAGAAGGGTAATTCAAACTAGAAAAAAAACGTTTTTATTCCAAAATTAGCTGTAAATTCCTGTTCAAATCATTATTTTTAATATGACAAACCCTAAACTGAGCCAGATCCTCCCCAAAACAATCAAAATATCGTCAAAAAAGGTGCCCAAAAGCGTTTTTTTCACAAAGGTTATTTATATTTAGCCCCACATTCTCCTCCCAATGGGCCCAAAAACAAGTTGGAAAAAGTGGGGTCCCGGCGCCCCCATGGCCGTTCCGGCCTCTGCACATACCAATCGTCCCCCAAACGAATGCATTGTGTCCTGAACAAAATCTATGCTTAAAAAAAAAAAACCCGCCTTTTCCTTTCATTTTATTTAAAAATGACCCTCACAGCCATTTTTCCATCCCATGTCTGTTTTTGTATAAAGACGAAAAACACTTGGTTCCAGTTTTATAATCAGTGGATCCCGGGGAAAATCTACCCGGGTTTGCAGCAAAGCCTTTGTTTAAAAAAATATGAGGGAACATTGAAAAATATGGGTCTTAGTACCCATCTAAATTTTGGGGTAGGGGTTCGTAAAGATCCTCTATTGCCCCCAATGGGACCGGGGGAGATACTTAATTGACTTTTGTTTTTTTGGAAGAAAATCCCAATTGGGTTTTGTGGTTTTTAAAGGTAAAAATTTTTCTGCAAATCGCTTAGAAAAAAAACCCTATAGTTTTCCCTTCGTAAAAAAGTACAAAACCACCTGATCTTTTTTGGCAAGGGTTCCCACTAATTTTTCATAGTTCCAACATCTTCCCAAAATGCCGGTTTGCTCAGAAAAAAAATACTCTTGTCATTCAAAAATTTCCCCCCCCTTGCAGCGGGCTTAATTATCATTTCTTTTATTTTTCAATTTTTCAAGGTTCCCTTCTTTACTCGAAAGGGTTTAGATAATTCGGGAATATCAGTGCTTTCACATCCCAAACCCCACGCTCTTTTAAAAATTTAAACAGAGAAGCCCGGGACAAGGGGGGAAAAAAAAAAAACTCTTCATCCTCCCAAAATTGTTCTTTAGACCTAAATTCAACTCCATCCTCCATATAAATTTTCGAAGATCAAATAGATCAGAATAACATCATAAACCCATCAAACAGATTATTTTTCCATAAAAAACCCCCAAAATTTACAAAGTTGACCCCCTTTTCCCCTGGAAGAATCTCACCTTCTTGATATTTTTTTTTTTTAATTTTTAAAAAGAGATTAAATTTTACGTGGTTTTTCTTAAATCTATTAAAATTTGGGGCATGCATAAAAATTTATTAGAAAGAAAAAAATTTCAAGCTCTTAGTAACGGGGAAAAACCCCCCTAACTTGGGTGGTTGTCAGTTTTATTAATTTGGTACCATCCCCCCCCTTGCCAATCTGTGGAAACTTGAGGACGGAACCCTCTGTCTCCAAGAGACCTGCTTTCCTTTTGAACCCAACCCCTCGGGTTTTTGTTTTTCCCCTTCGGCCACCTCGGCGGACTCCCCCCGCCTAAAGGGGCCCAATGATGGGGAGCCCCCCAATTTTCTCCCATCAATTCTGTTGCTATGTGTCCCATTTTATTGTCCTCATTGCCACTAGAGTCCGAACCGGAATCCGTTGTCCAATAATCCGTCTGTTTCTTATTGGGACGTGTTCTTCTTCTGTTAAATCTAAATGGTCTTCTATTCTTTTGCGATTGTTGTTCCTTCCAAGTGAATATTTTATTGTGGTCAAAATCTAATTTGTCTCTCACAAACTTTTCTTTTTCTTTTTTTTTATTTCATTCGTATCGGGAAAAATTTTTGTCCAGCTTCTTCTGGAAACCACAATTGGTTTCAGTTAACCCTGGTTGTAAAATCAGTCTTTTAAAACCACATTACCCTTTGAACCCGATTTTTTCATGATGATCTTCAAAAACAAGCTGTGTTAATTTCATGAGTTCAAAAGTGTGCCCTTCCACTTCAGTGCAAATTCATCGTCATCACGGTACTGTGTTATATCTTTATAAAATTTTTAACCCCCTGGCGATTCTTGCTTTTAGATATGATTGTAACGTACTTTGGTCCAGAAAAAAACGCACCTCCCTTTTTTGAAACAACTAGCGAAACCCAACAAAAGTGTGCTTAAAAAATTTAAATTCCTCTTTTTTGTTTCATTGAGAAAAGAAACCTCCTTGCGGGCCCGTGGCTGGGCCCAGAAGTTTTCAGATGACCCGGGATCCATATCGCTTCATAACAATTGAGTGTCCTATTAACACTTGTGCTCGACAAAAGACAGATTCAAAAATTTCACTTTGTGTAGAGAACATAACGGGATAAGTGTATCTACGTTCATTAGAGACGGACTAAAGGGCTTGAACATGCCCACCGGGTAAAAAAAAAGCCTCTCAATAAATGCTGGCGGTCTCATCCCAAATAGGGAGTGTCCAGAGATAATTGCAAAAAGAAGAAAGGACGGCACTCACCAATCTTCTCGGCATATTTTTTTATTTCTAAAAGCAACAAGCCCCGTCGGGTTGTTTCTGTTATGAAATAAAAAAATATGCCGAGAAATTGGGGGTGCCGTCCCTTTCTTCTTTTTGAAAATATCTTTTCGACTAGGTGGAGGGAAAACAAGGGAAAAACCCCCCCCTTTTGGGACCTTGGCATGGGAAGCAATGGTGGTGCTAGAGTCATGTGTAGTCATGTATAGCAGCTGTAGCATGGGCCCCCAAAAATAACCCTTTTGGTGGGGGTCAACACTCTGAAACCCCGTTTATGCATGAGTGGGGCAAACCCTTATTGAATGGACAGTCCATCTCCCAAAACCAGGCAACCCTTGCAAACACAGTTATTATCCCAACTTTTAAGCTGAAGTTAAGCAACACGAAAAAAGGGGTCAACGCAATGGAAGATAATCCCCAAAAAAGGAGGATGTAAAAAATCAAAATCTCCAAAAATTTAAAAACTTAAACCCACGAAAACAACCCACTTTGGAACAGAGTGGAGGACCTGGAGAACAGGTCAAGACGGAACAATCTGCGCCTGGTAGGTCTTCCAGAGGCTATCCCGCACAGGGACTTTCTTTCCATATGTGAGACGGAACTCCAGATCCAGCACCCCTATAAAGTAGAACGAGCTCACAGAGTGGGCCTGGATCGAAGAGTACAAGAAAGGATGGAATCGTCGTCCCCAAGAGCCTTTAGAGAACGACCAAGACAGGTGATCGTACGGTTCTTGGACTTCACAGACAAGACAGCCACTATCCAGGCTTTTAAAAGGCGCAAAACACCAGTGACCATCAGGAGGTCCAAGATTCTACTGTTCGGGGAAATTTTTCGCGGGTATCTTTTTAAACCTTCTCTATTGCATTTTTACCCGGGTTTTTTAAAGGATACCCCATGGCAGTTCCTCAATATACTTTGAAAAATTTTTTTCCCTGTGAAAACAATCCTGCACCCTCTCTTATAACTTGGGTGTGTTCCGATTTTTTTCCAACCCTTTATTAATGAATCTGCAGGGGGGGGGTTTTTTTTGGGGGGGGGGGGTTTACGCCTAGTATGAATTTCAATATTTCTTCAGTTGGGAAAAGGAAAACCCAAGAAAAGGGGAAAGGGAACACCCCGGACTGTTTGGACAGATAGGCGAAGGTAGGTGCAAGGAAGGGGGTGCAAGGAGCCACTGAGTGGGCTGAATTTTCCATTGGGTTTGGGGAAGGGGGGTATTCTGCTGCCCTAGGGAAAATAAGGCTATGTGCCTTATTTGCCTAGGGCAGCAGAATACTTTGTCCCAGTCCTCGATTGAGTAATTAATTTCCAGGAGGAATAAAAGAGGAACCAAGAGTTATAAGAGAAGAGGCTCCAGAATTGTTGTATCACTGGGAACACAAGACGATACTAAAATAGACAATGTCTGGAGAGGTCATAGTTCTTCACTCAGGGGCGTAACTTAAAGCTCGTGGGCCCCAATGCAAAATCTATAAAAGGGGCCCCCCCTTTCCACCGTCAAAATACGGTGTAGTTGTTGTCTGAGGGGCCCTTTAGGGCCCCCCCCCGGGGTTGGGCCCAGTAGCGACTGCTACCGCTGCATCCCCTATAGCTATGCCCCCGTCTTCATTAAAGTATGGCCATAGGTCGGATTGTCGGATACAAATTAGCTCTGAGTCTTAGCTACTCAACTGTATCAAATACAGGACTTGCCACTTACATTTTTCCACGACTTCAAAGCCACGGTGGAAAAGTCACAGTGTGAGCAATGGCGCAGATCTTCCATTCAAATGAATAGGAAAACAGATTTTTGAGGCGGACTCTGACATGGACGCCATGTTGGATTCTGTGAGAAAATCTGAGGTTTGAGCATACTCTTTATTCAATGGTAAATGCATTTTCACAGAGCCAGTAATGAAGATGGATTATTAACTTACTGAGGAATCAGGTTACAGTTGCTGCCTGTGCAAGTCTATGGAGAGGGGAGGGGGAACAGGAGGAAGTAGCTACATGGAAAGACCACCACAGGCCCAGACATTGCTGCTGCGTCTAGTAAGTGTTCTCTCTCATGAAAGTACTGGATTCACTACACTGCTCATTACTACTGCTGCTTCTGAGCGGGTGGGGTAGAGATAAGGGGGCAGAATCCCCTCGCAATTTAAAAGGGGGTCTCATAGGCTAGTCTCTATACCCCTCGGGTTTAAAATGGAATGGAGAGGGGAAAAACAAATTTAAAAAAATCAAGATACCAGTCATAAAATGGTTAGAAGTAGTGCTATTATCAAACTTGCAAACCCTCCCATTTTTTGCTGGAGTCCTAGGAAATTTGTGGTTGTTCCGAGGGAATTCCCAGTAGCGGGACTAAAATCTCCCAGTTGACAAGTATGGCTATTCCCCATATACACATAAAACAGATTATTCTGAAATGTCACTTGTAACCACAGCTCAAATAAGAATATAGAAAAAGCTCTGCTTATGGCAAGAAACAGCGCCACCCTTGTCCAGATCTGGTATTGCAGCTCAGACCCATTCATTTGAATGTTCCAGTAGCAGACATGGCCTAGGGACACTAGTGCTGCTGCTTCTTGCACAGAGCAACGCCTATAAATACAATAATGACAATAACAAATTATCCCATTAAATGAAATGATACAACAGCCAGACACTCCCTGGTCAGGGGACAGCCGAACCCAGCGGGAGGTTATGTACCCAGCGTGGGGTAAAAAACATAATAATCAGAGTCCGACAGTAAGTGGGGTTTTCGGGGAACACGCACAAATGTCACGTCACGAGTTTTAAAATTACAATGATGTCACAATGA